>CAUYQV010128206.1:0-19606 GCA_963574575.1 Galagoides demidoff | reverse complement strand
CCAGGCAGCTGCTCCCTCTGATTTAAGTTCTACTCTTACACGTTTTAAAGTATTTTAATTACTGTAGCCTTAGAATAAATTTTTTTTATAGCAAGAGGCAAAAATATTCCCTCGGGGTAGTATTCCCTAGGATGACACTCAGCCCAGGTGTCGTATCTCCAAGAGATGGGGGCTTTGTATTTTTGTGTATTTTTTTCTTCCATGTGAACATAGAGAACCAGATTAGTAAAGTCTGTGAAGGAGACTTCTGGGGGTATTTTGATTGTGAATACATCACTTTAATAAGTTTTATTTTCTCCCTGAGACAAGGTCCTGCTCTGTCACTCTGAGTAGAGTGCAACAGCCTCATCACAGCTCACTGCAACCTCAAACTCTGGGGCTCCAGTGATCCTCCTGCCTCAGCCTCCCACGCAGCTGGGACCACAGGTGCATGCTGCCATAGTTGGCTACTTTTCCTATTTTCTGTAGAGATGGGATCCCCCCCTTGCTCAAGCTGGTCTCGAAATCCTAGTCTCAAGTGAGTCTCCTACATTGGCTTCCCAGAGTGAGGGCACAGGTATGAGCTGCCACGCCCAGCCCTGCTCACATTTGACCCCAGATCTATTAAAGGCTGGAAGTATTTTGTGTTGATATTTCCTATACTTCTCTTACCATGTCCACTCCCACCCCCAATTCCTCCCCCCCCAAAAAAAATTTTTTTTAAATAAAAATATTGCCTGGACAAGGTCATATCCCTACTTCTGGGATTTTCTGGCACACGTTACTGAAAAGATTTCATTCCTAGCTTCTCATTTAAATAAATTCAGTTTTTTTCCCACTTGATTATCTTGAGTACCTGACCACCATCCCACACTCTAGCTGGGAAGCGGCTCTTACAGTTTCTCCAGGAAAGTGTAAGGAGTGAATCACACCCTGCCATCTGAAGTTCATGCAGGCTCAGGTGCAGGATGCAGCCACTTCTCTTTCTCAGCACTGCCTTGTACGTGGTCAGTGCAAAACAGATGTTTTCACAATTGATTGATGAAAAGGACTTAATCACAGAGTTCAATTGATCATTTTATGTTGGTGATGATTTTTTTGCTAGGCTGTGAGCAGAAGGATTTTGTTCTTGTCAGGCATGCATTGGGAGCCTGACCCTGATGTGACTGGGCACCTGTCTAGAGAATTGTCCCTGTGTCCAGTGACACTTTGCTTTGGGAAAGTCAACACCTGCTGTGATAGCATCTGTCACATTAGGAATGTGAAATGCCCATGCAGAGCCCCTCGGAAAAATGCCTTCCTCAAATGCCTTCCTCAGAAAACTCTCAACATAAGACATGGGAACAAGATTGTGATAAGCAGCATAAAAGAGAATTTGGCCTCCCTCTGAGATAAAAGCAATAGATAATGTATTTTACTATGGTTTTATGATGGTTTTTCTCACCTTGGTGCAAACTTATTATTTTCAGATTGTTTAACCAAGTAAGCAAGAACCTGCTAAATATAAAGATCATTACTTTTTTTGGGTTCATATAAAGCAACATTAGCCTCCAACATAAATTTGAACATTAATGTTTGGGAGGTGGGGTTTCTGGGAGATGGAGGGGACTCATCTCAGGCAGATGGTCTGTAACTGGCAGCTGTCCAGCAAAGCCCAGGTCAAGAGAAACGTGGAAGCCAGAAGCCCTAAGAGGCAGCCTCACTCGGCGGGGAGGACGAGCTGGTCTTCCAGTCCCTTCCAGTTCCAATGAGATCGGATTTAGCTTCTAGTGCTGCTGGCGTAGGAAGTTAGGTCAATTGGACATTTGTGTTTCCTTTTTCAAAGTCTTCTTTTTCCTTCTAAATCCCTGAGCCCTGGAGAGTGTCTGAGAGCCATGACGTGGGGCAGACCAAACGTCCCTTACCTTTTCTCTTGCAGGCAGGTGACAAACATTACCACCCCAGCTGTGCACGATGCAGCAGATGCAACCAGATGTTCACAGAAGGAGAGGAAATGTATCTTCAAGGTAAGGGATATTGAGAACTCTAGTTTTACCTACTCAGAAAAAGACAATCTTGCTGTTTGATGGGCTGTTTTTAAAGGAGGCATTTTATTCGCTGTGAGGCTACCCAAATCCAACATGAATGTGGCCAAAAGTTACCTCATCGGTTACTGTGAATCAGCCGAGCAATTGACGTGCTGGCAGGGAGCCCCCGAGGCTGTTAACAAATGAACTCGGGTTGCTGCGTCCTTACAACCAACAGGACTGGATCTTGATACCGCGCTGTGAAGGAAGAGTGCCATCAGCAATACGTCCTCTCCACCTCTCCCTGGGAATG
The DNA here is from genome assembly GCA_963574575.1 of Galagoides demidoff. NCBI lineage: Eukaryota > Metazoa > Chordata > Mammalia > Primates > Galagidae > Galagoides > Galagoides demidoff. The sequence continues at coordinate 17,308 of CAUYQV010128206.1, read as the reverse complement.
CGCTTGGGAAGCAAAAGATTAATAGAGAGAAAGCGTTTCTAGAAATATCACTTATCTGACAGCTACTTTGTCCTCCTTTCACTGTCCTGTGAGAAGGATTTGTGTGTGTGTGTGTGGCCTCCCAGGTTGCTGTTCTGTGGGCATTCAAGAAGATAATCGCAGACGTGATGAATTACATCACAGACATATTTCATCCCACTAAGATGACACACCTCTCCTGTTAAGGGGGCGAGACGGAGACGTAATGAGAGCTAACACAGGAGAACACATCCAGTGTCCCTGAAAGAGAATCCGAGAAGTTGGTGGTGACAGGGAAGTACTCATTCTATCAGAGAGCCGTCAGATTTATTTTAATCGAAAATAATTTTGAGAAACTTTCCCACCCTAAAACTATGATCAGTTTTTATCTCCTCTCAAATTCCAAAGCTTCTCAGAAAGGCTTTAGGAGAGGATTCTCTTCTAGTCAAATGGCACCATCTGTGCAAGCATTTTACTATTTTTAGCGGGAAAGAGACTCATTAATCAGACAAGTTTTAGCTGTAAAATTAGCAAGAGCTGTAGAGCTGCCGTGGCTTTCTGGCTTTGGTAATTACTAGTCTCCAGCGCCTTCACGAGTCATGTCTTTATTTCTATTTACACATAATGCTATGTGTATTTTTAATTAACAGTTTGCTTTGCTCTCTCAATATTTTTTGTCCATTAAAAAAAAGTCTATAGAAATGATGCCTGAGTATTAAAGTAAGTACGGCCTGGGTTGCTGTCCTCTACAAACATCTAGCTAGACAAGAAACTGACAATCCAGACTTCCTTTTAGCTTTAGAATGATCGCTCTGAAAAACTGTCATTAGAAACGCCACTGCATTTTGAAGGACCTTGTGAAGGCAAGTGACAGGCACCCCCCTCTGTGGTCTCACTCGAGCATTCTGTGACACATTTTCCCGAGAACAGGCTGTCCATGTGCAGAGGCAATAGACGGGTGTCACTCTGCATTTTTCAACACAAAGCAGACTGAGGCTTCATTTGGTCTCTAGGCTCTGTATTAGATTTGAGTGTGTCAATTAGAGTACTCAAAAAGCAAAGACCCAGGGGTGCAGGCCAACCCTGCCTCTGTAAGGAACAGGAGCAAAGGCTCAAGGTGCCATCCTGCAGGTCCGAAGCGGCAACGCAGGCTGAAGGGAGAGGGTGGCACAAAGACAAAGTGCACACCACACGTAGACGGCTGTTAAGGCTGCGTTCGGAATCCAGGGATGGTTCTAAACCTCTGCAGCCGTGCTCTGGTAGACTTCACCTCCCTTATTGGCACATGTTTGAAGAATGAGCAGTTTCATCTTCCTCACCATCTGATGTCCTGTCCGAGTCACATTCCTTGTGTGTCTGACCTCCAGAGAACAATGTTGCCATTGTTTGCAGACCCGGGGTTCTGGCCAGTGACTCCTCCTGAGAACCTTCCTCGCGATTGCTGAGGCCTGACCCCTGTGCTCTCCACGCTCAGAGGATTTCCTATGCTTTGTACTCAGCCTTTGAGCCAATGTTAGTGCTAAAGGGGCCTGTACATCTGTCTGCTTTTTGTTTGTTTTTCTTTTCCTTTTATTTGTTGTTTTTTTGGGGGGGAGGTGGCCTGGGTCAAATAAGATGAAAATGATTGTTAAGTAGAAATGAAAATATCTTTCTGATGTAAAAGCATTTTTTCCTGGCATTAATTTTATCATAGCTCTGTGGTATAAAGCCATTCATGAGCTATTTTAAGTTGGTGACTTTTCGAGTACACAGAGATAAAGATTTTAAATCATGCCATGCAATGCAGATAAATCTGAGTCTGCTACAAATCTTATATTTATGTAAGATATGTAATTTGCCCGCTTCTTTCAACAGAGTAACTTTATTTGCTTTAGTCTTTTTAACTATTCATTTAAATTCTGCCCATCTCCACATTTGAACATGGACAAGGGGCTTATATATCATCTTTACCCATAATTATATAAATGACATTTATGAACAGGCAATGGATTCTTAGAAGATAAGAACTTCTATGAGAAGTAGTGTTTTGCTTAATTCTATGATGCCGGTACCTTTGTGAAGGTGCTCCATAGTCCAAGAAACAGAGATAATCTTAAAAAGTAAAGCTTTTGGCTTAGCGCCTGTGGCTCAATCAGCTAAGGCACCAGCCATGTACACCTAAGGTGGCGGGTTCAAATCCCCAGCCCGGGCCCGCCAAGCAACAATGATGGCTGCAACCAAAAAATGGCTGGGCGTTGTGGTGGGCGCCTGTGGTCCCAGCTACTTGGGAGGTGGAGGCAGGAGACTCCCTTGAGCCCAGGAGTTGGAGGTTGCTATGAGCTTTGATGCCATGGCACTCTACCCAGGGGGATAGCTTGAGGCTCCGTCTCAAAAAAAAAAAAGTAAAGCTTTTCACCCAAGGACAGAAAATAACCCTACATAGTTAGTAAAGTTTCAAAGTAAAGACTTTTTTAAAAAAATTAATTTAAAGGTTGAAATCTAAAGGAAACGTTTGTATTTATAATGCAATTTTCAACCTTTCTACTAGTTGGCTTAATTACTTATTTGGTATAGGTGACTGTGTATAATTGGGTCTATGAAAAATTCAAGCAAGTTTTGCTGCTGGATATGGACTAACTGGCTTGACTATTTGGCTCAACAAAATTGCTTGTTTTGATATTTATATAAACAGAACTTACATTTCTGAAGATAAATGCAGCTTTGGAGTAAGCACTCAGACCTTAGCTTTAAAGAATAATAATATGGTTTAAAAGTACAAAGAGCCAGTCAAGAATTAAACATCTCTTGCACTAAAACACTTATGCCCAGTGAGTGATCTCTGTGGTCTGGAATGATGACCTTTATAACACAAGCTCAGGCCTGAGTTTGGAGTTGTTCGATTTCAGGCTCCTGGTTTACAGGGCCTGGGGCTCTAACACTCCTGTGACGGGAAGATGAGCCCTTCTCAGAAGTTCTGTCTGACCAGACTTTGTACCTTTCCTTTACTCTAACTTGTGTCTTTCAGGCTCCACCGTCTGGCACCCCAACTGTAAGCAATCTACGAAGACAGAGGAAAAGCTGCGGGTAAGGAAGCTATTAGAGCTGTGATGTCAGGTGCATTTTTAGGCAGTCTGCTTCCTGGTCACTGACTCTTGGTGCTAGGGTATGGGTGCAGTTGCCTTTTACTGACTCGTTCCCCCTATAGCAAACCAAGTCCAAAGGCCATTTTGTTAGGGAGTGAAGTTCCCTCTTACCTTAAATTTATCGTTGAGGTTTTTGTTCAAAGTAAGCCTTGCCTCACTGGTCAGCTTCTTAGGAAAGTGTTCAAGGGAAAAATCAAAACATGCAGATGGGAAAAAAATGATTCATACAAGTTCTAAGTGCAACATCTGGTGACCATCTTGCCAGACTTTTTTTGTACTTAAGCTGTGATGCACCACTCCAACCCAAACTCTGTATCCATTGCTCAACTTTTGGTATAATTTACTGATTTCTTAAGTCCAAATTGACCTCGGGAGAAATAATGATGAGCCCAGGCGTGTGAATTAATCTCAGAACACCTCTGGATGGCAGCGTTTTATCTGTTTCAGAAGCAAAGAGCTGAACATAGTCACAAAGCCACGATCATAATCCGTATCCTATTTAGATGCCCCCAGTGAAGTATTTTTCAGTGTGATAGTCGGACTAAATGAATCCCGGTCCCTCAGGTCACCTAACTTACTGGTACATGTGGAAAAACTGGAGTTTGGCTTCATTCTACTTGCTGTCTCAAGGAAAAGGGCCTAGATTTACTTTGGAGGCCAGACTCTAGTGCACAGTGTAACTTCTCCCTTCTCTGCTATTATCAGGACCAGGGGTTGCAGAAATTATCCTCTGCAGCAGCGCAGCCAGCTCGTGGGTGGGAGCTCACGTGCGACTTATCAGGGGATGACTGAGCTTCAGAGTGATGACTCCAGCGAGACCCAGTCGTTCTGGGTTAGACCCTTTGCCTGCCACCTTAGGAATAACAGTTCTTATTCTCTAATGCCTTTTCTTTATTCTCTTCAATGACACACATGTACAAAAGCTTTATTTTTCCTCTTCAACCGACATTAATACATCAGATGGAGACAAGTCACCATTGGGATGTTTGAGAAACTCGTCCCTTGCCTGTGACTTTTTTTTTTTTTTTTGGCCCGGGTTGGGTTTGAACCTGCCACCTCCGGCATATGGGACCGGCGCCTTACTCCTTTGAGCCACAGGCACCGCCCCCTTCCCTGTGACTTTGAACCAAAGTCGTTCTCTTAGAATCCATGATTAGTATGAAGCCTACTTTAAGTGGAGAAAGAAACCACTTTTTCTCCAAATAACTGGATAGGAACAGCTGGAGAGGAATTCCTCTGTGCGTGTTAGGAGGGTTCGCTCTCTATTTCAGACATGAGGCTTCAACAGGAGCCCGGGAGCCACCACACACGGGACAGTCACCCGGCCCTGTGCACTACACTATAGAATTTTTGAGGAACCATAAATGCTTTGGAAATTAGTTATCTTTCTAAAATACAAAAATATTAAAGATAGTTCTATTGTCACGTTTATCATACAAATGTAAAATTCATAACATGTCTTGGGCTGCTGCCAGAAGCCACCCAATTAGCTAATGGTTTGCGCTATCTTTATAGTGTTGTTTTAGGTTTTTGTTTTGTTTTGTTTTTAAATAATCATTTTTCCTTCACCCCTGATAAAGTATTTTGGGAGGGGAAGAGAGGGATGCTGATGAGGCCAGACTGAAAGGAATGTGTCTTTTCCCTCTAAAGATTGCTTGAGTTTGCAGACTGTGTCACTAAAATGATAAAAAATTTTTTTTTTTCTTTATTACATCTTGAGGGAAAACTCTCTAAATAAGCTTATGAAAACAACTAGTAAAATACTTCCACCCATTCTGACCAAGAGGAGCTATTGTTTTCTTCCTTTAGTAAGCTTTCCAGAGAATCCCAAAGCTTTTCTCCTACACTTAGCTTTTGCTCTTGGGAAGTGGTGTCAGCCTCCGGGACTTGGGAAGCCAGGAGTGTGCAGGGCAAGAGGTACGAGTGCCCAAAGTTGGGGTTCACGCTGACGTCAATGGGGCTTAGGGGAGAATAGGTTTTGAGTAGAGAAATAAATCTTGTGCTCTCTTAAGGGTGTGTCTACACATCACAAATCTTGAGCCAAGATTTCCGTGCCTCTCCTGGCATGTCCCATTAGTACAGTTTCCATAGCAAAGTGAAAATGTTTTAAGGATCTTTCAGCCGCCCCACTGAGTAATCCACATTGTTTATATTTAAAAACTCACAAGGCGTTTTGTAACAACAGATTTTTAAGAATGTCTCTCAATTGGCTTCAGTGGCTTCTTACCCTTCATATATAGTAAGATTGTCTATGCCAAAATAAATAGAAATTGAAGGGGATTGGAACTTAGATAAATTCTTTGTAACATAAAGACCAATTAATATGCTTTTAGATGTGGACTCAACGAAAATAATGTCATTTAATGTTTACTATCAAGTTATGTTTTTCCCTAAGATTTTTTTTAATAGTATTTCTGAATTGAGAATATTTCTTTGCTCATTCTCCCTTTTCTCGTGTTTCATGGCAGCTGCCAAAACCTCACCGATCTTCATCCGATTTCTTTTATCCCAAAAGTCTGATCCGACGCACGGGACGATCTCCTTTCCTGCAGGTTGGCACTGTGTCCGGGCAGGGCTCAGAGCCGCTGTCCCGGGCCGGCTTCTGTCGCTTTGCCCGGGGGCTGCCCTTCTCACATAACCTCTCCGGCTCCTGCAGAAGGCGATGCTTTTCTCACCCCACGAGTGCACCTCACATTCTGACTCTGGCTTTCTCCTCTGGTCGATGTTTTCACGCAGAGCAGCAGCTAAAGCGTTGCCTTTATTAAAGCAAGCACATCAGAAGCTGCTCTGGGGTTTCTGTTGCCACATTTGTTTGGTAAACAAATATCTGCCAAGTGCCCAGGTATAGTGCTGGGCTGGATGCTGCAGATTTAGCCTGGTAGGAAAGAAAAGGTGGATATACGCATCATTAGGAGGTGACACAGAAACGTATCACTGGATATGCATCGCGTAGGCCACGTTCTTGGGAATATCAGATGAGGGAAAGGTCTCATGGGGCACTTGCTAGGAGAAGTGGTCCTTAACAGGAGAAGCGTGCTGCTGTAAAGCTGTGCTTGGGGAGGGAGGAGTTGGCCCACAGAAAGCAGTGAAGTAGGAAAGAAAGCAACTGAGGGCAGAGGCTGGGGATTGACATACAATCTCAGGTGCTCCCCCAGAGGATTTCTGCCAGCTGGCTCATCTCATTCCCATTTTACAGATGGGGAGACTGAGACCCAGCAGAGTTAAGTACCTTCTCCAGGTTTATCCTACTGGTAAGTGGAAGAGCGAGAATTAGAACCAGGCTCCCACGAGCCCATAGCTCATGTCTTCACCGCAGTGGGGTGGAGCAAGAACAGGGGAGACAGAAGAAAGAGGGCGTTAGATACTGGCTCAGCTGCTGTAGGGAGAAAGCCGCCCCACCTGCCAGGGCCAGGACCAGCCGGGCAGGAGATGATGCTCTGCACACAGACTTGACCTTCTTCAGGGGCCTCTGAGAATTAGTGGAAACCTTGGCCCAGTAAACTAGAAGTGACCTTCCACAGTCCCATCTTGGCACAGATGAAACCCATCCCACCGCCTGCCGACAATTCAGGATCGTGCTGCAGTGCTTTAGCCGGGGCCACACCTTTTTACTGTGCCTGTCAGAACTGTACTAAGGAGGAGGAGAGTTGGCTTTCTATCTATTTTTATTAAAACTTCACCTTCTTTCTTTAAATGATAAAAATGTTTAAAAACCCAGAAGCCTAGAATTTTGAGCCAAGAAAGAAACCTTTTAGAGGTCACCCCCCCCCCCCCATTTCTTCCTCTATCGAACGAAGACAGACCGAGCAGCACACCCGAGGCTGTGCAGGCCGTAAATAGCAAGACAGCCGCAGACGGGGATGCTCTGGCTCCCAGCCTCAGGCCCCTCGTGGGGGCTGGGCTCCTGTGACATGATGTCTAATAATATTTATCATATAATCTTCAATCTCTTTGAAAGCTTCGGCTCCAGCGGCCATGTTTCCACACACAGTGAAATCAGCCTCATTAACCCAGAGGAGCAGCTGAAGATTGCCATCCCCTCCGCGCACAAAGGAGGATGGCTCAGAATTAGGGCCTCTCCTTGGCAAGAAGTTATTTTTTCAATAGTTTTATTGTTGTTGTTGTTGTTGTTCTTTTTCCCAGTAGCATATTCTTAACCCAGATAGTGTTGTATTTTGTTACCCTAAGGCTATGCCCAAGTGATGGCTTTTCATGACTGAGAGAAAAATACTGTTCCCAAGTGTGAAGCTTTTTGGTTTGTTCCATATCCTCAAGTTTAAGAGATTTGTCAGGGGTGGGGAAGAAACCTGTTTTTAATAACTCCTCTCCTCCTCTCCTGTTCTACCAGAGGGACATCTGATTCCCATCACCCAGCTGTAAATATCAATGACGTCAACTCTAGACCCAGCACAGAAAGTTGTAAACGGCTTGGGACCTGGCAGGGTCTCACCTCACCCACAGGCGGGTGAGGAGGGCTCACCAGAACCTTGAGGAAGCCAGAAAACTCCAAGCAGTGCAGTCCTCAAGGCACAGATACTGTGATCTATTAAGTGCTTTGACCTACACGGCAGTTCATTTCCACCACATAAAATTAAACACCCCGAGTTATTAGATAAACCACCTCAACTCCTCGTGGGAACATTCAGTACTCGGTGCCCCAGAAATAAGTCCTGGTTTTGCTATGGAGGAAAGTCAGATTTATAGCAGGAAAGTCATTTCATTATTTGTGTTGGGTAAATCGCTCCATCTTTTCCCTCTCACCTGAATTATAGGTAAAGGAAAATGATGAAAATTTAGAATTACCTAAGGAAAACATACTCTGGTTTTGTATAAATGGCCACTTCTGTCTCCAATGAAAACTCAGTACTTCGTGGGTGTGATCCCTCATAGGCAAAGCACATGGTATTCCCAGGACCAAGGCTGGCTTTTCCGTGGGTCATGTGCTTTCATTCTAAAAAGGAGTTCTTCAGCTGTATTTTTGGAAGCTAAAGCATGAATTGACTGACCTATAAGATGGGCATGAGATTTTTTGCCTTGAAACTAATACTCACCTGTTATAATGTATGCACTTGCAAATCTAAACCATACAGAACAGGCACCACGCGTGTACTTTTTTTAAAGGAGCTAATCAGAGGCCTTGGGTAGAGCCATGAGCCATGCCGTGGTGGGGTCGGGTTCCACGCACGTCACCACAGCGCACACTGCTTATCGCCAGCTTCCACTTCCTTCTGCGATCTTACCCTCTTCAGTGTGTCCCTGCAATTCATGAGTCAGTCAGACGTCGAGGTGTTCAGATTTATACAGGAAAGATGGTCTCGTAAAGGCTCATGGCATTTGTGAAACCGTCTCCAGAGAAGGGGTGTGTGTGCTCACTTCCTGCCTCCTCTCCAAACACAAATTCTTTTTCTTCCAAAGGAGTCGATTTCACCCTTTCTTTACTGAGCAAATGGACGTTCGGTATGTGCAGATTTTAATAGTATTCCTTCTCCTGCAGCTATTATCACCACCTTGTCTAGTGAACTTCAACAAAAACCCAAGGCAGGTACTGTCCCCGTCAGTGGTACTTAGTGTAGGTGTGGGTCTAGCAGTAGTTGTCCCATAGACGTTCCTAAGATCGTCCCGATCCGGTTGCCTGCCGCTGCCCGTAGTCTCTCTCTCCTTAGAGCATGCTTTGGATACGAGCAGACTAGATGGGCGTAGCTGTTGCATCGCTGCTCCTGCTGAATCCTGGGGGGCCGGGGGGGGGCAGGGAGGGAGGCCCCAGAGTGCTATGCAGCGCTCCCCTCTCAGGGGCCCGTGGGCTTGGGGGCCCTTGATCGAAAGCAAATGGAAAGTGTCGTTTGTCCATTTACAACACAAACAGAGCCCTGCTCAGTGTTTTTAATGGTCCGTGTTTGAAGAAGGATGAACACTGGTGTGAAAACATAAAAGGATTTCTCTAAGTGATTTTCACTGTGTGACTGTGCCTTCTGCGTGGTCGGAGAGATGGACAAAGCCAAAGCACGGGGGGGAAGACCAGCTCAAGGGTCGTGAGGGGCCTTTAAAGGGGATTTCATGCAGAATACAAAAAGATGCTTTTTTTTTCAAGCATCTAGCTACTTATTAGGGATTAAATACACTTTCTCTTTCTTGTTGAAATGGACTGGTAGTCTTCTGCTGAGGCCTCTCTTTGTTAATTTTTTTTTTAAACAAAACCGTATTGAAATCAAAAGTGAATACACAAAGATGCAGTGACTGAACCACTCTCTATGTGAGTTGGAGCGAAGACAGCCAGGTACAACTAGAGCAGTGACGCTCAACCTTCCTAATGCCGCAGCCCTTTAATACAGTGCCTGTGGGTCGTGACCCTCGGGTTGAGAACCGCTGAACTAGAGGGTTCTCAATGAAGGCTCCTTTGTTCTCTCAGCCAAAATCAGGACTAAACTATTTGCCTAATCTTATTGGCAAAATTCTTTGAGAGAATACACCCTTTATAATCCTTTATCACTTTGTCTTCTCCATACTTCCCTACCACACCCTTTTTCTTTCTTGTTATATAGTTAATATATATTTGCCTGACCTTTGAGGATAAATATTTGAAACTGTCCTCATTTATAATATACATGAGAGAGTGACTCTGCTCATCATAATTCTCACAGAGAATTCCAGAAGCAAGACTGCTGGCCTGTCTAGTTATGAAACTCAGTTCGTAATTACTGGGTCACTGTTACCTTGAACATCTGAGTGGGTTGAGATGGTAATGTAGGTTAAATAATGACACACAAGGATCATCGGTGGAAATGTGGATCGTCTGTAAGACCTTGTTCCAGCCTCACAAGATGCTGCTGGAGTTGGGTCGATGGTAGAGAAGAAACAGTCAGTGGGATTCGAAAGCAGGATAGGATGTCAGTAAGTCACGGCTTTCAAGGTTGAGATGAGTTTCCGCCCCAGTGGATATTTGGTTAGAGGACAGCTCTGCACCTTTGGAAGATGGCTTAGTCAGAACAGCAAATTATATATTCATTAGGCAAATAAAAATAACAGCTGGAAAGGGAGTCTTAATAATAAATGAGGTGTTAATTTGAAATCCAGTGTGTCTAGAATTCTAGATGTTTAGAATTGAAATGTAAAACTCTAAATATTTCGCATTAAAACTCAAAAGATAATTTGTTCAGTTTTAAAAAAGTAATTTTATGATGTTTATTAAGGGTGAGGCCTCTAACCTCCACCAGTTGAGCAAAGACATTTTGAGAGACATTAGGGATTGTGGCAAAAAACAGACAATCCATGTGTCACTGAAGCCTTGATCATAGTTGGAGAGGCAGCAAATCAGGGACTGTCCTGGCAGATAAGACAGGGCTGTGCAAGGTCATTGTCATTGGCACCAGAAAGCCAGGAAGTCACTGTCTCCAAGAAGATTCAGAGTCTCTCCATAGAGTTCTCAAGGAGAGGAAGGGTATTTGTCAACTCCTGGCAGGAAAGCTGCCCCATATCCTGTGACAAATTACTTACCATCTCTGAGTTCTGATGGGAAAGAGTCCAAGTGTGGTAGCTGGAGCGCGCTCCAGGGAGGCTGGGGTGCATAATCTCTCGTGAAGCACAAAACAGAGGCAGGACCAACCTTCCACATAGGAAGTAGCCAGTAAATGCCAGCTGCTAGGGAGATTCTTGCCACTGAGATTTCATTTGACACTGAATTTGGCACATGCTAGATCCTGACCACCTGAAACTAAAGAACTACCTGTAGTTAATGGTTATCCCGCAAAGACGGATGGAGGTTTCTACGATGTGGCATCTCTGTGGAAAGGAGGGCTGCGTTTTGGTTTCTCTACTTCTGTCTTTTGATGAGGAAATGGATGTGGAAACTGCACATTTTTCGAGTGATGTTATGTGAACTGTTTCTTCGTCAGCACACTCAGACGTGGCATTCTCTCATACTGAGATACGTCCGCAGCTGGCCTAACTCTAGAAAGAAAGCCCTTGTCTGTGCAGATCAGGAAGGGAGGCCCAGGGCGGTGAGCCGGGTGCACCTCCACCTGGGTGCTGTCTTCCCCACCCCCCACACCCCTCAGAGGCCCCAAAGACATCATCCAGGACTGATCAATCACAGTCCTCCAGTGGCTTCTTACTTTCAGAGTGAGGCTCACCACTGCGGGACGGGAACTGGCCGGCCATGTTGGCCTTCATTGTTCCAGGTGTGAATTATTTGGTGATGTGACACCCTAGTCTTCCCGAGTCCTTTTGTCTCATTTGCACCCGTATTCAAGGTGTTAAATATCAGTAGAAACAGTGCAGAAGCGGAAAAGGTCTTATTCCTGTCATAGAACTATAAATTATCCTCTGCAGGAAATACCTGCAACAGAGGGGCAGAAGTGTTCTGAGGCTAGGCCTTTGGTGGTCTCTGTAGAACTTTCCAGAATATGCTAAGCAGAGGGCAGAGGCGGTTGATGCTGGTTCATGTGTTTCCTTCCCTTACTCTCCACATTCTCCACGTATGGATCACAAAGTCCAGTTTCTTCCATCTTTCCCAAAGGCCAGTCACCAGCCTTCCTTACCTCACTGACTCTTTGTGGTTAGGCCCAAATTACTCACTTAACCTGCCCCAAGTGTCCACAGGCTCAGTGTCGGCTCCCCAGGGGTGAACTCGAGCTCATCCCTTCAACCAGGATTTATGTCTTTTACGTACCTGTGCAAAGCTTTGGGTCTACACAGCGGTAACAAGAAATAGTGATGAACTCGACAAGGGCAGAGAACATGACTAAAGTGCATGAGAGGAAGAGGCTGCAAGGAAACCAGTAAATGTCTAATTATAAATTGTAGTCAGGAAGGAAAAAATGAGAATGACAAGGAAGGGGACCAACTCTGGATTAGAATCAGGGTGGGCCTCTCTGAGGAGGTGATATTTATGCCAAGAATTAAGGGTAAAATCAAGAACCAGCCGAGTAAAAATGGGAGTGAGCACCCTTCAGGCAGAGATGTCGAGGGTAAGAAGTGTGAGGCAGGATTCCTCACGTGCCATGTGGTGTGGGTGGCGATGGGCAGTAAGTGACAAGGTGAGACAGAAAGGCAGGGACAAGATCCCAAGCCCCTGGGAGTCGTGATTTCATTTTGGGTGGACTCTGAAGCCAAAAGCAGGATAGTGACAAGCCAAATTATGTTCTTAAAAGATCTCTCTAGCCACTGGGTACCAAGTGGATTTGAGGAAGTCCATAAGGGAGGCCAGTAACCCAGATGAGCAGAGGGGCTCGCAGGGCTGGGCTGGGGCAGCAGAGATGGAGAGCCAGATGGCCTTGAGGTGTATGGGAAGAAGGTAGGACTAAAAGTTCTCATGGGGAACAGGAAGAGAGAGGGACCAAGATGGACCAGTACATTTTCAAAGCAGGATAGCACAGCTAGTTCTCACTTGCTGTTCCTTCTAAGTTGTATTTCCCTTTATTGACAAAGATCACAAATCTTTTGTTTTTAACTAGCTTAGTTTTCAGGAAAGCTTAAGAGCTTAGACCAGACTGGATTCTGAAGCCGTGCCCTGAAATCTTACAAGTCACTGTTTGTTTTACAGCCTACCAGGACTTCCTCCGAGAGTATTTATTCAAGACCAGGCTCCAGTATCCCTGGCTCACCAGGTCATACCATCTATGTAAGTATCTACTCTCAGAAGTGACATTTCTGGGGCAGGTAAGTTTGTAGATTATAACAGCAGAATGAATAATCCAAACCAGAAGCTGATTATAAATAATTTCTATTTCCGTCATGAGGTCTGATGTTTATACATCAGTCTTCTCAATCATATTTTCCTTCAGGTAATTAAATTTATGTGTGACCATCTGTGGAGTGGTCAGATCCAAAGATGCTTTGCACAATACAGGACTAGGATGCAAGACCGAAAACTTTCTTGCCTTTGCATGTAGATATTTGAGGATTGATTGTATATTTTATAATGCTGAGGCTGAGTCTGAGTGCTCTTCAGTTCTGCCACAGATATATTTAAATATTTAGTTTATTAAACATGCAGCTCTTGTTTTTGGCTATCTGGGAGAATTATGTGACCATCTGTTTGAGCTTTTTCCTTCTCAGTAATAAATTTAGGAAATTGTCTTTAAGGCTTGCATGTTCCTCTGTTTAATGAATTTTCTATACACATTTTTCTTTCCCCTAAGCTTTCAGTGACTTTTTTAAAAATCGTGCTTGATGTATTATATAAATGGGCAACTTTCTAGAGAGTATGACTGTGCTAAGGAAGGTGTTTTGGTTTTTATGTTTAAGGTCTTCGTTTTTAAACAAGATAAGAAATAGACTAACCATAGTTTCCCAAAGAAATGAGACTATAGGGTAATTTTTTATTTTTCTGGTTCACTTTGCCAGGCAAAAGTAGACAATGAAATCTTGGATTACAAGGATTTAGCAGCCATTCCCAAGGTCAAGGCAATCTATGATATTGAGCGTCCAGATCTTATCACCTATGAGCACTTCTACACTTCGGGCTACGAGGACAAACAGGAGAGACAAAGCCTTGGGGAGGTAATAAATTCCTGGCGCCTGGAGTTATATGACTATTTACCTTCTCGTCTGTCACGTTTCTAAGAACTTCTATTTGGAGTTCAAGTAAATCAGATGCTCTTTTGTCTGCCTACTATTTGCAGATTTTGATGCCAGGTGCTCTGAGTTGTTCAAAAGCTCATCTCTGCTCTTAGGGAGGTTATGAGAGGTGGGAGCTCAGACCAACCACACATAAAACAACAGTTGAGGAAGAATAAGCACCAGCTTGTTGGGTGGAAGCTGAAGTTGTATGTGCGTGTATGGGGCAGGGGGGTGCTCCGTGAGCCAGGCACAGGATAAGGAAGGAAGGGTCTTCTGGGCATCTTCGTCTCAAAAGAAGCTGCAACTGTATTCACAGGATCATGAAGAGAAAGAGCACACCCCCTGCATTTTGGTAGCTACAGTTTTCAGCATCTTAAGACAATTATTAGTAGAATATTCAAAAAAAGAAAAATAGAACAGGGCAACAGGATAGCACTGTGGCATGAACCAGGGTTCTGGGATCGGTACCTGGTCTCAGCCCAGGGTCTCCACATGCTGGCTGTCTGACTTTGGCCACATGACAAGCATCTGATCCAGGTTTCCTCACCTGTGATACACGGGCTATTGCTAGACTCTGGCTCATCAGGTGTTAGAGAGGGTTATGTAAATTAATCTATGTAAAGCAATCAGCAGAAGCCACCTGTCCTCCTGGGGCTTATTTGTACCCTGCCAGCAGACCCTGACTGCTGTGCCAGGGCCTCCCAGCCTCTTGGGGTCCTGCCCTTCCCTGTCCCACCCCAGGGCTAGAGTTTCTCTCTGTCACTCCCTACCCAGGGCTGTTTCCCTGACCTGTTCATCTCGCTCTAATTTTTTCCTCTTTTGTCTGTTAAATTGGAACCCTCTATAGACTGATTTGAATACTCAGAGAGATTCCACCCAACTAGTTGACTGAACTCAGGGGTTCAACCAAAGTGAAATGATCTATAGCATTATCCACTGCTCTGGGGTTGTGAGTGAGTTGAAGAAAAGGCATGAAACTGTGGCGATTCTGTTTAGCTTGTTCTCACATATATAACATTCATTTTATAATTATATTTTACTCCCTTTGTGTTCTTTTGTTTATTATTAAATCATTTGTACCTAGATCATGAATACATTTATGCCATCATAACATTCAATGTGTTAATTGTTTGTACAAATTGGAATGCTTACATCCCACTAAGCAACACAGCCTCGCCACTTTTACCCAATTACAGGATTAAGACATTTATGCTCTACACCTGATAGATCCAACTTGTACTTGCAATATGTTCCATGGGTGTGATGCCCCTACCAACCCTCCCTCTATCATCCCCCCTTCCCTTCCCCTTTCCCTCCCCTTCCCTCCTTCATCCTTAGGCTATAGTTGTGTTACATTTTTCACATGCATGTGTGAGTGATTGTAAATTGGTTTCACAGTAGTACTGAGTGTAGTTCGCCATTGAAACATTCCACTGGGCTGAAAGTGACATCTGTTTTTATATAGTGCCACCTAGTGGTTGCCTGGCTGTAGCTGCATCTGTGGCCTCATGCAGGTGGATGGGCTGGGGTTGTTCAGCGCCAGTGAACAGGAGAGTTTCACAGGGCATAAAGGGCAGGGGGGAGTTCCTCAGCAAAGCCCATAGGGGCTAGTCTCAGAGCAAGTGGATGAGAATTCACTAACGTTAAGTCATAGAAACAAGGGGGATGTGAGGGGTTTTTTAATGGGTGTTGGTGGAGGCGTGTATGTCTGCGTGTACTTCTTAGTAGAACTATCTTGGGCAGCCAAAGGGCTAAAGAGTTTGGAGAATAAGGTGAAAATTTCTACATTTAGAACCAGACTCTGATATTTGCCAACTATACCCAGCTTTGGGGAAATTACATACCACAATGTCATTTGTGTAAACTCAAGATGGAGACCAATAACACCTACCTTAGAGATTTTCTCTAAGCATTAATTGATATATTTGAGTTAGAAGAGTCTGTGGTGCTCATCAAAAATGCTAGAAGCTCTCATGATCGGCACTATTACTGTCATAACCTGGCGTGATGTCCTGTGGTTTTCTCTATGCATAGAAAAAAAACCGTGGACCAGAAATCAGGTGTATTTGTGAACTTTTCCCCAATACAGGGATTCTGCAACTGAGAAAACTTTACAAGCTAGTCTATTATTTGTACCATTGGTTTTTAACACTTCTTTTTTGGAATCCACATACATATTGGCATAGTAGAAGTGCTGTAGGAGTGAACTTAAAATTCTGTGTAGCCATTCCTGCCTCCAGAGCCCTGCTGTCAGCACAGGGGCAGACCTGGGCCCTGCCCCAAGGAGCCCAGCCTTGCCAAACTGAGACAAAGGAGACAGGCAGTAGCTATAGAGGAGACCAGGGGCTTGGGGAGGTTTGCAGTAGTAGAGCATCTGCCAGCTTATTATACACATGGGGGAAAAGACAAATTCTAAAACTGAGAAACGCACCCTTGGCTGTGTTCTCCAGACTTCTCTGTTTTCATTTCATGTCTTTTTGCATTTTAATTGTAAATATTTCACTTATTCAGAAGATACTAAGTGAGCATCTAACCTGTTCTAGGAGGTGCTCTCATCACTGGGCATATGTAGTTGTGAGTGAACAGAACCCTTGCCCCCTGGGAACTTGTGGTGTTATGTGGGAGATAGTAAACAGACAGATGTGTAATGTAGTTTTACAGAGCCATGAGGGAGCCATGAGGGAGAATGAAGCAGAATAAGGAGAAAGCACTTCAGGGGCTGGGTTGCTCATTTAAGCAAGAGAGTCACGAAGGTGTTACATGACAAGGAGTTTGAGCAGAGACCTCACTGCACATGGGGAGTGAGCCCTGCAGGTGTCCAGGTGAAAAGCTCTGGTGGCAGACGAGGCAGCAAGTGCAAAGGCCCTGGGGTGAGAGAGGGCTTGGCCTGTTGATGGCCCCAGGGAAGCCTGTGTTCCTAGAAGGGTGGAAGCCAGTGGGGAATGTTGGTGAGGCAGCCAGGATAGGATGCCACATGCCTTGTTATCACAGTCCTCTTCACAGTGAGTGCTGTGGTTATAATTTAGTCAATGACCATGTTTACAAAAGCCTACATGTCAATAGATACTGTAATTCATTGGAGTAAAAGATTCATAGTGTGAATATACAGTTTGAGCCGGGGATGGTAGCTCATACCTGTAATCCCAGCACTTGGGAGGCCGAGACAGGTGGATTACCTGAGCTCACAGGTTCAAGACCAGCCTGAACAAGAGTGAGATCCCATCTCGAAAAAATAGCCAGGCATTGTGGCAGGTGCCTATAGTCCCAGCTACCTACAAAGCTGAGGCAAGAGAATCACTTAAGCCCAAGAGTTTGAGGTTGCTGTGAGCTGTGACATCATGGCACTCTACCCAAGGCAACAAAATGAGACTCTGTCTCAAAAAAAAAAAAGAATATATAGTTTGTCTAGCTTAATCTCTTAATTCCCACATATCCCAAAGTATCACAGCATTCCTATTAAAACATGATTCTTTTTTTTTTTTTTGAGACAGAGCCTCAAGCTATCCCCCTGGGTAGAGTGCTGTGACATCACAGCTCACAGCAACCTCCAACTCCTGGGCTCAAGCGAGTCTCCTGCCTCCGCCTCCCAAGTAGCTGGGACCACAGGCACC
>CAUYQV010128203.1:0-15354 GCA_963574575.1 Galagoides demidoff | reverse complement strand
CTTAACATTAGTGAGTCTCATTTGTGGGCTGCAGAGGCAATTCCTATTTCAGGGGGCTACTATGATGATTAAATGTAATATACATTGATTACCTTCTCCCGTCTATTGCCTGTGATATTCAAATTCATATTCTATCACTTGTGTGTATATACATGGTACCCCTTTTTTTTAAACAGTAGAATAATTTGAACCAAGAATTTTTTTCTCCAAAGAAATAGGATTGAAAAAAAAAGTCTTTATGTGTGAAATTATTAATCAGGAGTCTACAATTTTATATCATTTGCTAAAGTAAATCTTTAATGGATTTTAATATAAAAATCATGCCTAATATAGATAAACACAATTGTTTGTTTGTTTTTTTTTTTTTTTTTTTGAGACAGAGCCTCAAGCTGTCCCCCTGGGTAGAGTGCCATGGCTTCACTGCGCACAGCAACCTCCAACTCCTGGGCTCAAGCGAGTCTCCTGCCTCAGCCCCCCAAGTAGCTGGGACCACAGGCGCCCGCCACAACACCTGACTATTTTTTGGTTGCAGCCATCATTGTTGCTTGGCGGGCCCAGGCTGGATTCGAACCTGCCACCTTAGGTGTATATGGCTGGCGCCTTAGCTGCTTGAGCCACAGGCACTGAGTCAATAAACACAATTTTTAAGAAAATAAAGATAGAGAATAAAAACTACTTCCAAGACCGGGTGTGGTGGCTCATGCCTGTAATCCTAGCACTCTAGGAGGCCAATGCAGGAGGATCACTTGAAATCAGGAGTTTGAGATCAGCCTGAGCAAGAGCAAGACCCCATCTCTTAAAACTAGCCGGGCATTGTGGTGGATGCCTATAGTCCCAGCTACTTGGGAGGCTGAGGTAAGAGGATTGCTGAAACCCAAGAGTTTGAGGTTGCTGTGAGCTATGACACCATGGCACTCTACGAAGGGAGACAAAGTGAGACTCTGTCTAAAAATAAATAGAAAAAACTACTTCCAAAATTTTTAATATTAATTAAAAATTAATAAAATACAGCAAGTAGGAATTATCTACCCTCTGTCTTATTCTCATCTCGTGCTTTGGCTCAGGTCACCAGTATCTCACTGAGAGGCAGGATCTTAAAGTTGGGGGTAGAGGTCACCGTTTAATTCTGATGCCATTTCCAGTTCTAAGTTGAATTCTGTTTCTATTGATTATTGTTAATAGGAACTTGGGCCATAAATTTCTTATTTGGAGGCCTAGTTTCCATATATCAAACGGGAACCCCCATGCCTAAGAGCTGTCGTAAGTTAATGTATGTGAAGTTCCTGGTCATATAGTCCCATCTATGACGTGGGCACTGGCTGGTTGTTGGCCACCATCACTTGTTTAGTCTTTCCTGGGTTGTACCTACTTTTCATAGTGAACCCTATAAAATGAAGTGGATAACTAAGCATAAATTTTTATAACAGTATAGAATTATAATAAAATTTTTTCCACCATTCCACCTAATGCTTAGCGATGCCAAGAAATATAGGATAAATAAGAAAAAATATTCTTTGTCTTGGAAAAGCTTATAATTAAACTGCAGATGTTGGAATCCAAGAGCATTTGTGAGGTTATTTTCTGGATGTTTTATGGAAATAAAGAAATCTATACTGCTACTTTACACGGAAAATGCAATTGTAATCCTTTGCTGGATGTACGGTGTAACTTACTTTGCTTTTAAGTATTCTGGTTGCAGGTATATTTTGATAGTGATATATCCTTAGTCTCAATAGTGAACATTTTTTCAATTTTTTATAGTTTGATTTTTCCTTTTGTTATCACTTTTTACTGATTATTAGATGTGTGAATTTAATGTTTAATTACCACAGACTTTTCTATCTTGTATCATTTGTTGTCTTATGTTTATTATACAAATGCTGAGTTATAAAGGGCCTGAATTTATGTCTACAATTTATATTAGCACTCACTTTTGTACTGTTTTGACAAAAATAATAATTAAAAAAAAGGGTAGGACTGGACAGGCTACCTTAGGACCCTGGTTTACTTTTGAGTCTAATAGCTAAACATGTAAAGTCTTCCTGTAATTACAATTTCAGGAAGAAAGTGAGGTGCTGGGTAGATCATTTATGTTTTCAGTGCTCCGTGAATCTTGGCCATTTGGATAAAAATGGTCCTCTTCTACTTCTTCCACAGGTAGAACTTAAACTACAGAACTTCCTACAGTAATCCATTCTACGAGTGAGGCCTCTAAATAAAAGTCCCAGATGTGCCACACAGCTGTCCCTCCACACCTACCGCCAGTCAGGTGGAAGGGTCGACTAAGATCTTTCCTACATTTTATAGAGTTTGATAGAGAGGAGACCCCTCATGTCCAAATGACAGTTTCAAAAACACGAAAGTGAGATGAACGTGTGAGAACTGAGATAGTTCTAGAAGTGGAATGGGGCACTGTTTATGGTTGTCCCAGGGCAAGAGAAGGCAACTGGAATTATCTAGGCCAAACCAAAGTGTCTGGCCCCCTGCTGGAGGCCAGGAGGAGGCCCGCTACTGTGGGCTGCAGCTGGAGTGCCCGTGCCTTTAGGAAACCTTGTCCTTGCAAAGACGAAAATATTGCCCAACTGTCAGAAATATACACCAAGCGCTAGTTTGGTGGCCCAGTTTATCTTCCTTGAAAACGCTGAAGAAGTATTTCTAAATGCTTGCTGATGCCTACTTCGGTCAGGTTTGTCTTTACCTCACTGGCCTACAGGGACTATGTAAGGTGCCTGACCGGGAGCGCCCCCACTTCGTTTCTTAGCAGTAAACGCTCTCACAGAACGTACACCAGGAGCATGGAATGAAAGCCCTTGTTTTCCTACAGTTGTGGCAACAGTCATGATCACCTATGAATTAAGTATCTGGGTGAGGTGAGGAGTGACCAGCACAGTGTCCAGGACGAACTTCAGTCCCCAGACGACGCAACCCACTTTGCTTTCAGTGTGGGGTGTTCTGCACCACAGAGAGATTGAGGACTTTCTCTCAGTGCCCTTAGGGTAGCAGACCTCCATTCCAAGATTTGTGGTTTTGAGCTCTGAAATTCTGGTTGACTTCTTATCTTCTATGATCAGATTTTTATGTTTACCGATACTTGATGCTGTTGCTGTGAGGATAAGATGACATAATGTATTTGAATGTTAATCATTGTTCCATTGGATACAGAAGCAGCAACCTTTTCTTATCCTGTATGGCAATAGAGTTGTCCTAGTGACTTAAGGAATTATAAAGTTGTGAACTTTGTGGATTTCATCCCAATGTAGCATCTGCATCCCCCAAATAACCAAAGCCGTGCTGATATCTCAGTCTTTGACATTTTTAAGACTCTGTTTCCCGTCCTTCCTTTCAGGGTGCCTCCCCCCGTGTCGTCTTTAAGGAACGATCCTCTGCAGAGCCTTCCCTGGGTCGTCTGAGGAGGGTCCCACGTCCTTGGCACGTGCCTTTATCACGACACCCAGCATGCTCTGCTCTAGGTGGGGCTCACTTCTCTCATCCAATGAGCCATGAGTTCCTCAGTTCTCCTGCTAGCACAGAGGGCCATGAGTTGCACTTAACAGCACTGATTGAATGAATTATGAATGAAATGTGCAAGGCAAGGCATATTCAGTTTGCTGAGGGTGCTGAATTTCTAAAGGAGTTGTTAAAGAAAAGGTATTATTGTAACATGCAATAAGCTTGTGGAAGAACTGATCTTGAGACACAGGGACTGTCATGGTTTCTTGGAGGAATCAGCCAATACCCAATTAGTGTAATTGCTCATTCAAAGCATCTATATTTCCTTTACATTGTCAATGCTCTGGCTTATTGTATTTCCCTCTTGTTTGGAATCCTCACCTGGGAAATGAATATTGTCACTCACCCTGTACGTATATTATTATAAAGGCAAATATGAGTATTAACTTGGATGGAGTTGAAACACATTCTTCTTAGTAAAATATCACAAGAATAGAAAAGCAAGAATCCAATGTCCTCAATACTAATATGAAGCCAGTAGATGAACTAATACACCCCACACAAGAGGAAAAACTCAGTTCAAGTTGATGGGAGGGGACACGTGGGGAGGGACGGGGCGGGGGAATCAGTGTTTCCCATCCTATGGGCATGATGTAAGGGTCTACGGCACACCTCCTGGGTGCAGGACACAGCTACAACAGAGATTTACCTAACGAATGCAAACTTTGTAACCTAATCCTTTGTACCTTATATTAATCTGAAATAAAATAATGAACAAAAAGTATGAAAAGTGGGCACGATTTGCAATCCTTAGAAATAAAGTTAAAATTTTTAATTTTAAATTAAAGCATTTAATTTAATTTAATTTAATTTAATTTTTAAAATTAATTAACAGAAGCTGGGCCGGATTTGGGATCTAGGCAATATATTTTCACCCCTGACTCAGGCCCAGCGCTAGGACAAGTTAATAGCGTTTATAAGATTCTCAAACTTATCAGAGGGCAGTACTGATCCCAGGAAATGATCTCATTTTTTAGGTTATAAGTTCTGCGTGTTGTACCAGGAGACTGATAATTCCCCATTCATTTTTAACTTAAATCATTTCTCCGTGTAGGATAATTTTACCATGCAAAAGACATATGATGATAAATTAGTACTTGTTTTTTATGTACATAACAAACGATATTAATTTAAATTAATTTACATTTTCAGTTTGACTCTCGGAACTAGGGCGTCCTGCTGTGCCCCAAACACTTACTGTAGACTTGTAATTGTCCACGGAAGGAATTTTTTCCACGCGCATTTTCAGCTCTGCACTCGTAGAGGCCGGCGTCATCCAGCTGGACGTTTGGTATTTCCAGCACTGCCTGAGATTTCCGCAGACGAGCTTTACTGGGAATATAACCATTAACCTTCATCCATGTGATAGATGGAACAGGGCTACAATAGGGAGTGAAAATACTGTTAATATACTTTCCACTATCAGGAACAGAGATTCTGTTATCTGGTAATTTGAGTACTTAATAGGGTGAGTACAATAAGATGTAATCACAATTAAAGGCCACGTGCTGGCTGATGGATTTCCCTTTCCATGTGGATTGTCTGCTAAGCAGCCGGATTACACAGAGCAGCTTCCATCCCTTGCTTATTTCAGAAAAGCAATTTACAGATAATACTTTACAGGTTTTAATAGATTACACTTTATTTTTAAAACCATCGCTATATTTTTAATGACAAAATTTATTGAAATTCCTAATAAAGGCTTATTGCAATGAGTCCAACAAAAGGGTCACGAATTAAATAAAAACTTGTCCAACCTCCGTCCCTCTGTCTTGCAGCAAACCACTACAATTTACATGCAGTCTCCACTCTGTCTTTATGAGGCTGTATTCACACACACGATGGCTTACTTTTGATTTTTAAAAGATGTAAGTCTTGGATACTTGCTACTTTATTACTAAAAGACCATATTCAATAAATATTGGCTTGACTCATGCTAACTATATAAATAAAACAGAATTTAATGACCTGCCTTATAATTAGACATTTAGCATAGCCCTGGATTTGTTCTTCCTTGTTTATTAACTATTAAAAAAATCAATGTTGCTACAAACCGCCTCGCCACGTTTTGAGTATTTTTGCTTTACTTGTCTGCTGCAGACATTCACAAAACTGGGATGGATGGAACAAAGGGCACGCACATTTTTCATGTTAATAAATATTGTCATGTGCTCACTTTGGCAGCACATATACTAAAATTGGAACCATACGGAGAAGACTAGCATGGCCCCTGAGCAAGGATGACACACAAATTTGTGAAGCGTCCCATATTTAAAAAAATACATATTGCCAGGTTTTCAATATACGCACAGATAGCCGTAATTCCCACACCGATGAGTAATATACGATACTGTTTCCCAATATTCTTGCTGGTATTGCATATGATCAATCTGTTTAATTTTGTTCTTATTGATAGGTAAATTAATGGTAAGTTGTTGCTTATTTAATTAATATTTCCCTAAACTCTAAGAAGGTTGAACATCTTTTCCATAAATTTATAGGACCTTTATATCTGCATTTCTGTAAATTGTTTGCTCACGTCATGTTTTTTATTTGTTTTTCATTTTTGTCGGCTGATTTATAGTTTAATATCTAAGACTTCTTTGTTTATTACAGTCATGAAGATTTTGGTCCTCAGAAGTATGCCCCCCACCCCCAGTGTACTATTAGCTTCTGATGGCATCTGTGATAAAATATCATAAACGTTTTTAGGGAGAAATAATCATGTCTATAATGTGCTTCAGGACTTCTAGGTTTTTTCTTGTATAGAAACTCAAGTTTGTCATTATTTTCTGAGTATTTTTGGTAGCGATTTTATTACTCCCAAATATTTGTATATTTATAGACTATGTTTTTTTGGTGTGAGACAGAGAATATTACTAATTATTTCACCAGCACTAAATGAGGGACATTCTTTTTCCCACAATATTTGAAATGTGGCCTTTGTCATGATCGGTTCCGACATATTCGAATCTCTTTTAGGCTTCTCAGTTCTGTTCCACTGATTTATTAAAACTGTTTACATTTAATACACTTTATGTTCTGGACCCAATCACCTTTTTTCAGTTTGATTTTTTACAACTTCCTTCCACATCTTCTGATTCAGAAACAAATCTCTCTGTTTTACCAATCCTATCTGTTAAAATCCTACTAATCCTTTGAGACTTGCCCTAAATGTCACCTTTTCAGCAACACCCTTTTCTGTGGAGCCAGCTAGAATTCTTGCCTTTTAATGGCAAAGTGCTTTGTGTATCCTACTTACATCTTTTGTACAACAGTCTACCATAGATTATAAATTCCAAATGTAAGATGTTTTTATATTCCCTTTTTCTTTTAAAAATTCATTAATTTTTATTTAGTTTTAGAATATTGCTGGGGTACAAAGCTTTGGTTACATGTGAATCGCTTTTGTGTGGTTTGAGTCAAACTTAAAAGTGTGCCCATTACCGAGATAGTGTACACTGAGGCACGGATTCTCCCGTCCCTCCCACTCTCCCTCTGCTTGCCTTTCTCTGAGCTTCACCAGCAGGGTGTACCTGAGTGTTGGTTGATTAGTTCCAGTTTAGTAGCGATACAATTTTGTATAGAAGGCTTATTGTTCCATTCTTGGGATACTTTGCTTAGAGGAATGGTCTCCAGTTCCATCCTGGTTGTTACAAAAGGTGTTAGTTCCCCTTGTTTTTGTTTGTTTTTTTGGCTGAGTATTGCTCCATGGTATACACATACTACATTCTATTAATCTACTCATGTGTCAATGGGCATGTGGGTTGATTCCACATCTTTGCAATTGTGAATTTGCTACTATAAGCATTCTCTAGTATATGTGCATCTTGATGAAATAATTTTTTTCCCCTTTGGGAAATACCCAGTAGCAGAATAGCTGGATTAAATGGTAGGTTGACTTTTAGTTCTTTGAGGTATCTCCATGGTATTTTTCAGGGGGGTTGCGCTAGTTTGCAGCCCCACCAGTGCTGGAGGAGGGTCCCTTCTCTCTGTATTCACACCAGAATCTGTTGTTCTCAGACTTCGTGATAAAAGCCATTCTCACGGGCGTTAGGTGATAGCAGTGCTCACTATTATAAACAGTGTTACGGTAAACACCCTGTGTGTCTTTGAATATGTTTTTAATTTGTTTCTTAGGAATGAAATACACAATTAAAATTGCTGACTTAAGGAATCAGCAATTCTGCTTAGTTGTTTAGAGACATATATTTGATACCCAGAAATGATAAATCTCGTATTTTTGGAATACCTCTTACATTCGTATGGCACATTATTCTTTTAAAATATACTAGAATTGATCTGTGAGTTCTTTTAATTTAGGATTTTTGCATGTATATTCAAAGGCAAGATTGTCTGTAGGTTTTACAGTTGTCTGTCTGTGGGGATGCTAGTGTTAGTGAGTTCACGATTGGTTTGGTACAGACAGCTTTGACAGATGTAATATCAGTGATAAGCCATTACTTGGTAAACATGCCAGAATATTCCCATCACCTGTATTCTCTATCAACTTAAATAGTATGTTTTCCTTGAAATACTGATAGGACTCTGAGAAAAAGTCCCCTGGGTCTGCCACCATCAGTGGAACTAGTTGTTTTTTTTTTTTTTGGCCAGGCCTGGGTTTGAACCTACCACCTCTGGCATATGGGGCCGGCACCCTACTCCTTGAGCCGCAGGCACCACCCAGAATTAGTTTTTTGATTGTGTTTTCCCTTGGTTGTGTTGTTTAAATTTCTGCTTTTTTCAACTTCATTAATTCATGTCTTATTAGAAAATCAATTATTTTATTAGAAATTCAATGTTTTAGCAGTGAGTGAGAATTGTCAAACTTTTTACAAAGACATTCCCAACCGTAAGGGGTTACTGACCGTAGTAAAGTGCAGCTTTCACAGCGAGACTTCCTGGGCATGAAGGGAGATCTGTAGCTACAAATTATTTAACATTTCATCTTCAAGTTCCTGAGTTCTAAACTATGGTGAAAATATTATTGTGTATGTCAGAGAATAATTGTGGACATTAAATTATTTAACATGCCTGGCAAAGAGTAGGCAAAAAAAAAAGTTTACAATTATATGATAATGATCTTTATACATTCTTCATAATTTTAATGATGTGAATATATGCTTTTTTTGTTCCCACATAGAGGTAGCATTATGTACTCGGAGCACGGGCCTTAATGGAACCTGGGTTCAGATATAATTTAGACACAAAAAGCCTATGTGACGTTAGAAAAATTGCCTAACTTCTCTAAATTTGGTTTTCTTATCTGAAAAATGGAGATTTTTAGTTATTCCTCCAGAATGCAAACTTTAGTGCAATGAAATCTTTTTTTTTTTCCCAGTTATCTGAACCAAAGTGCCTCATATGATGTTTGGTATTTTGTTAGTACTTAATAAATATCTATGAATAAATGAAGAAACGATTATCAGAATATTCTTTTAAGGATTAGATAAGTTCTTGTAAATATCTTAGCAAAACGTATGGCAAATTAAGTACCCAATAACGTGAGATATAATGATCTTTAAATTATTAGCGTTATTAGAGATCTATCTATTTTACTGGTCTTTAGAATAAGCATTTTGATTTTTCACTGCTAGTTTTTGTTTTAACTTGCGAATTTCTGTGTTTTTAAATTTACTGTTTCCTCTTTTGTGATCAGCATATTAATATACACTCTTAACCTTTTGAGCCAAATGATTAGTACAATTATTATTTATGATGAATAATAAGAGCACATGGGACTATCTTTTCTTCTATCAAATGTAGCCACATGAAGTATGTTTTAATGTGGACAGAGAGTGACTTATACAGTTTCTATTTGGGAGAACTCGATGAATCAATCTTTGCGATGAGATATAGATTTAATTTTTGTGCAAGTTCCATGTTTATTGTAAAAAGGAGGAACGTTTCATTTATAATAAAAGTTTTAAAATTAGCGTTTAGATGTTGTTGTCATTCAGATATTATTTTAGTACTTTTGATAATTTTGAAGTAATTTAACTTAACTCAGATCCCCTATGGAATATTTACACAGTAAAATACAAAGAAGGCTGGATCGAAACGCAACCTCGGCCCGCTGGACGCAGGTATGAGGACCCTGGAGACCACTCGCTTGTGCCTCCAGCCCACAGAAAACCGCTTCTCCGTATCCTTTTAACTTTTGTCCTAATTGATCTACGAGACTGAGAGAGGTGTGTTAATTTCTATTATTCCCATTACTATTAGTACCTTCTCATATTTCAAAAAGCTTTATTTTGTGTTTTGATTAATTCTTCTCTCTGGAAATAAGTGTTCATGAAAGTTAATATTATTTTAGAGTTCTAATTATCTTTACCAAAATAAAATGACCTTCTTCATAATTAAATGATATTTTTACTTTAAATTATCTTCCCCCCCCCCAAATATCCATTAACCTCATGCTCCTTACCTATTTATGCTCTTATCTTTATCCTTTTTTTGTGGTGTGTCACTTTGTTTTGATCTGATTCTCTCTAAATGATAATAGTTAGATTTAATCTTTGACCTAAAAACTAAATTTATTAATCTTCGTATTTTATTTATTTATTCATTATTATTACTATGCTTTTGATACAGAATCCCAAGCTGTCTCCCTGGGTGGAATGTCATGGCATCATAGCTCACAGCAATCCAAAATTCCAAGGCTCAAGCAATCCTCTTGCCTCAGTTTTTCTATACTTAGTATAAATGGGGCCTTGCTTTTGCCCAGGCTGGTCTCAAACCTGTGAGCTCAAGCAATCTACCTGCCTCTCAGAATGCTAAGATTATAGGTGTGAGCCATTACGCCCAGCCTAATCTTTGTATTTTAATGGTAAAATTTGACTTCCTTATATTGTTGCACTAACAGAGGTTCTCAACCTGTGGGTCACGACCCACAGGAACTGTATTAAAGGGCTGTGGCATTAGGAAAGTTGAGAACCACTGCTCTGATAGAGTCAATTTTTCTCCTTCAGCCTCCTTGGAATTATCAAACAAAGCATCGCACATAATTTTATACAGAATATTTATAGCTATAAACCTTGGAATACAAATAATCATGGATTAAAAATGATCAAGAAAGAAAGGATTATAAAGGTAAATGGGTGGATTAAAAAATAAAATAGAAATTAAAAAACATGACGGTATAAAACATAAAACTCAATGGCTGGGTTGAACATCAAATTAGACATAGTTGGAGAGAATTTTTCCAAAAGTTCTAGATAAATTTGAGTTTCATGTATAGAACCAGGCAGTGGGAGACAGAGAGATAGAAAATAGGAAAATATTCATTAACTCAGTTCATAAAGTTAACAATTAGTTCATTGGCTTACATGGAAGTGGTTAGCTCATGAGTTAACATACATGTACTATAAAGCTGGAGAGCATAAATCCAATTAAAGATGACAAAGATGGAGATGGGAGGGAGAAATAGAGACAGAGACTAGAGAAAAGAGACTGTGTCATATCTGAAGAGAGATTTGCGTAACATTTTCCTGAGATGATGAAGAGCGTGAACTCATAAGTACAGAAGACACAACAGTAGAAAACCTGAGTAGCGCGGCAGAACCAGCGGCAAATATTGAAAGTAAACAGAGAAGAAAGACAACATCTACAAAACAAGCCAGGTGAAGATGCTGGCCGCGTTTTAACAGCAGCTATGAAAGCAGACATTTTGGAATAATTATGTTCCATATGCTTAGAAAGAAAAATGAAAGCTCTAAACCCAGAATTTGCATCTGATGAATTTTTCTTTAGGATCGAAAAGCTGATAAAGATACAGGATCTACAAAAATCGAAGGGGTTCATCACCAACAAATTATCAAATACTATACACTTCAGGAAGAAAAAAAATGTGCTCCAGAAAGGAAATTTAAGATGAAAGAGTGGTAAGAAAAAAATCACAAGGCTCGGGGCCTGTGGCTCAATCGGCTAAGGCGCCAGCCAAGTACACCTGAGGTGGCAGGTTCAAATCCCCAGCCCAGCCTGCCAAAAAAAACAATGATGGCTGAAACCAAAAAATGGCCGGGCGATGTGGTGGGCACCTGTGGTCCCAGCTACTTGGGAGGCTGAGGCAGGAGACTCGCTTGAGCCTAGGAGTTGGAGGTTGCTATGAGCTGTGATGCCATGGCACGCTACCCAGGGGGATAGCTTGAGGTTCCGTCTCAAAAAAAAAAAAAAAAAAAAAAGTTTGTTCTTAAGTGTGTTCCAATGCTGTCCTAAAACCTCATGTGATATGATGGCACTGCCTTGTTTCAGCACATCCTGAATATACAACTCAACAGTAAGTGATGATCATCTTTTATCCCAGTAGAAAATGTGTTCATGACTTTTTTTTCTTTCACAGTATCCATTTTTTTTCTGTTATTCTAGTTATCTGCCATCTTTCTTCTTTTGCATTCTATGTGAATCCAGTGACTTTAACTTTTTGTAGAATCTCCAAGACCATGTGTCATCCATGTCTCTGCCTTTGATCGTACAGTCTGGCTTTTTGAATTAGGTCAACCTAATAGGTCAGCCTACCTCCTTCTTTTTATCTTGCAAGCCATAATTCATTCTTTTGTGCTCATTTCCAATGACTTATTTTCTGCCAAGACATTCTAAGCTACTGGTTAGACATTCTCTCTCCAGGCTCTGCAGTACTTTATACATGATACCATTGTCTTAGAAAAATTTGAAAATACAAATACTTTCAAGATATTTGAGCCATAACCAAGTTTTATGATATCTTTCCTTTTTCCTTAGATCTCACATGGGGCCTAGAATCAGAGAAGGTAGAAAATAATTGTTTATTCAATGAAAATAATTGTTTTGTATTACAATTTAGGTTGATGAATTAATTGGATTTGTGACCAATTATTTTTTCTATATAGGTTCTCTATTAACCTTCTCCATAAAGATATCTCTGAAATACTGAAAAGAAAGAAAGCAGCCTCTTTTTCCCCACTCAAGGAGTGGGTTTTTGGGGCCACTTTCTATTGGAAATATACGTGTAATTAACATTAAACCCTCTCTAGGATGACATGAATATATTTATTTCACATAATTATAATATACCTTTGATTTAAGAGACTTTAATATAAGTTCTGTGTGTTTCTGTGAGTGAATATACATGCTGTTATACACATACTCTCACCCACAAATACACATACCCATCTTGATAATGTATCAACAAATTATGTCTGTACATATGTGTATGAATATATAGCATGTATGTGTGTATAGATAATTGGTTGCTTTGTTATATTTAATGGATTTTTTGTTAGAACATTTATTTTCCAACTCATCTAAAAAATATTAGCCAATCCAACCAGATGAGGCCAAGAGGGAAGAGAAAGGACAGACGTTGTAAGAGATTACAGGTGAACTAAGGAAAAAGTTCACCATATATGTCATCTTTGCCTTAATCAGATGGAAGGGCAATGATATTCATTCCTTCTTTATGTATAGTGAAATGTGCTTTGAACAAACCTATGTTTGATATAGTGAATGATTCTTCTGAAAAGATAAAGGTTGTGTTGGCATAATCTTCTGTTTTACATATATATTTGGCATTTGAAGATATTTATCTAATGAAAATAAATGGTGAAAACTGTTACATAAACAATTATAATGAAATCTAGAACCATGACTATGTAACTGGAAAGTTATATAAGGAGATACCGTGCAGTGGGACAGTGTCTCCATTTTTAAGATTGGTGGAGTCTCATAAGGAGTGTCATTCAAGAAATTAGTTTCTTTTTATAACTTCCCTCTATAGATCAGCTCTTCAAGTGGCCTATGGCTGATTCAATTCTCTTCTCCTTCTTCCCTTGTAGTTCTTGAGAATAGCTGCAGAATGTGCTGGAATGTGACATCTTGAGATAAGGGAGACTGGCTGGAACAGTCCTGTCCCAACATCCTCTCAGACCTCTGGAGCAGAATTTTTTTTCAGTTCTGTAGCCCACTGGCGACATTACCCCAGGGTGTAAAATCCAGAACAGAGTGTCCTCTGGGGCCTCTCAGCTGTGGTGCCAGTGAGGTAGAAGAGTACGAGACTGTCCCCCTAGGGCAACTGTTCTGAGCCTTGGGGCTCAGAAAGCATGAAGCATGAAAGCATGCATTCAATGCTTTTTGTTGTCCTTTGCTGCCTGTCTATGAATAATAAATTCATGTCATATAGCCGGTTGCATATGAGCACTCTGTCTCACCAGACTCAGACAAGTTGCCAAACAGTACACCATGAACTCTTTGTGGGTCACTGTAATAGACCATGGACATAATGGATGAAGAAAGCAGAAACAAGCAGTTGTGTTCAACCTTTATATTTATTTATTTACTGTGCTACACATCAGACGAAGAGTTGTCTTGGGCCACATGTTTAAAAAAAAAACACTAATGAAAACTGATAAGGGAAAATAAAACAGTGCTTTGTAGAATTTTCACAATATCCAGCATCACAGATAAGCAAAGCAGTCCTTAAAAAATCTGCATGCAGCCCACTGGCCACAGGGTGGACACCCCTGGACTAAACCCTCATGAATGTCTTGATCTAATGGAGAACAAACACACTGCTTGGCCACAGATATTATTAATTACAAGTCAACAGGGAATCATGGCATAAGTGGGGTATAAAATAGTCAAATGTTAAAACATAGGCAACAATCCCAATGAGCATCACTGTAGGAAGATATTCCCCGCAGAAGCCACACAGCCCAGGAAAAATCCTGAGTAACTGGAATCATAGTCCCTCTTCAATATTAGCTTAGTTAATGACAAAACGCAAGGAAAGTTAAAGGAAAAAAATAGTAGGTAAGACATGCCTTGTATGGATGTGTGTAAGAGGTGCAAATTGATCATCTTAATGAAATAATTCATAACAAAGTCAAGACTGGGCGAGTACATTTTATGTTACTCCAATTTAGAAAACTTTACGTTTATTTATTCAATGAGAGGTATTAATAATTCAATAGAACCCAGAGGACACAACAAAGACGCATCAGTGACTTGGAGAGAGATTTTAGGTCATACCATGGAAAAATTACAGCAATTACAACTCCATAAAATGTAAATGACACATTTTAAAAATAGTAATAACTAATATTTTATAGTGCCTTGCACCTTACAAACCATTTTCTTGTGTACTTTTCAGTATCAGAAAAAACTTGGTGGCAGGCACTATGCTGGCAGTGCAGCTAATAATAATACTCAGTCTCTTACTTCAGAGAGCATCAAGGTTATCAAGATGGCTGATGTGCCAGGATATCTCAAATCATATCACTTAGACTATGACTCTGATGGAAGGATTTCTTCTGGACAACACCATGAAGGGTTTATTGGCCAAAAAAATCTTTGTTCTCACTGCCTGGTTTTTCCCATCAGGATTCAGTCATGTCTGGGAGAGGATTTTTTTTTTTTTAAATCTCCATTTTATAGAGCAGGGAATTAGAAAGATTAAGTTAATTTTCTAAGTCATATCTAGTAAAGATGAGGTCAGGGCTTAGTCACAGAACTAATATCGAATCTGTGATGGAATGATTTGCTTGGCACTGATGTAATTCAAAAAGAGATAAAAATCCATTGCTGAGGATTTTTAGAAGAGACTTAACCACAAAATAGAACCTGGACATTCAGTTTTCTTTCTGTTGTAACCCAGCCTTCTTTCCCCTGCCCACTCCTGTTCCCCAGCCCTCACCTGTTCCCCCTACCCTCTCCAGCCCATTTCCATCTTCCTCCCTTCTCCCCCCAGAGTCGACTCCAGGAACAAGGCAAGTCCCTCCTCCCCCCAGGGTGGCCGAGAACACGTTCCCAGGCCCCCTTCTTCCTCCTAGAGTTGCCAAGAACAAGCTTTAGGTACAAGGAAAAAAGTCC
>CAUYQV010128198.1:0-16320 GCA_963574575.1 Galagoides demidoff | reverse complement strand
TGTCTTAACACAACAATTATGAGAAAGACATGATGGCTATGTTAGCCAGTTGGATGAGAGTTTTTCAAACTGTATATGGAAGCAACACACTGTATCCTATGATAGAATTAATGTACACAATTATGATCTAATAAAAAATATATAAAAATAAAATAAAAAACACTGCAAATCAGTCCAACCTCATCCTTGCCCAGCCAGTTGCTAATCATTTACAAGCACACCACTGCCTTTACCACTTTTTCCTCCAAAGCTTTTTTTCATTTCCTGCCTTCTGTTGGACTGATAAAATTTTCTATAGACCTTTGTATTTCTTCTATTAGTTTGTAAACTAGACATTGTATTTCTACAGTTTTACATATTTGCTTAACTATAAATTAGTTTAACATGTTTACTTAACCATAAATTTTTCAATCATTCTGTCCTAAGTACAAAAACTTCTGCATGTCTAAACCACACATTGAATCCCCACCTCAATTTTATAATCATTTAGTTTTCAATCTATTTTATCAAAAATTATTTTCCTCCTCACAGTTATTATTATTATTTTTTTAAGCACTATGTTGCCCATGGTAGAGTACCATGGCATCACAGCTCACAGCAACCTCCAGCTCTTGGGCTTAGGCAATTCTCCTGCTTCAGCGTCCCAAGTAGCTGGGACCACAGGCGCTTGCCACAACAGCTGGCCATTTTTTTGTTGCAGTTTGGCCAGGGCTGAGTTTGAACCCACCACCCTTGGTATATGGGGCCAGCACCCTACTCACTGAGTCACAGGCACTGCCCCCTTCCTCATAGTTAATAGTTACTTATTTTACTCTGTCAGATTGTTCCATGAAATGAATTTGTTGTTTTGGTGGGCTGTCCTTCTTAGCCTTAGATTTAATCACGTTTTGAAATATTAGTTGGCAGGCTCACTCTGAGGGAGAAGAGGATTTTGTTTTTCTTCTCCCTCTCATTCCCTCTGTGCCTATCTTCCTGCTCTAATAATTTCATGGTTACGTCTGCTTGCCTGTCTGGGTATCAGCCCATAGCCAATTTTTAGAATGGCACTTTATACCCTTCTCTCATGGTTTTTCTGGGTGTATGGAAGAGTCTATCACTGCAGCAGCAAAAGACCTGATAGCTTATATTATCCTTCTATAATTCTCAGCCCAAAGGTGGCTAAAAGTCATAGTCCTGGGTGATGGTCAGCCTTATCCAAGGTGATGGAGAATAACATGGAAAAAACTGCTAGAGCTAGAGCACATTCTTTTTCTAAGCTTCTTTTATCATCCTAGGCCCCTCAAACACTGGATTCAAGCAAGAATCTGTCTTGCTTAGAGCCCTCTTAGCCCTTTTATGCAAAGAAAACTTCCAACCATCAGTGCTGCTAACATCAGCACACACAACTTCCTTCCTCTCCTTTTTCCTCCCTCCTTCCTTCCTTGCCCTTCCCCTCTCTTATTTTCCTTAATAATTTATTTTTGGCCTTTTCTTTTTATACGTGGCCTACAAATGTTATGTGTTTGGGAAAATAAAAACTTAAAGAGTCGCCCTGACAGAAAATCTCTTCCGTGGAAACATCTAATGGCAAAAATCCTTTAAATTCAAATTTATCCAATAATTTCTTCTGCTTACTTCTATCCTAAATTGTTTTTCTTTAGTAACATCTATTGGTAGGGAATGTATCAAGCTATTAATACATATCCAAGATTAACATCTATGAGAAGGGTCCTTGATTTTTTTTTAATTTTAACTCTATATTATTTTCTAGTGAGGAAGCAAGGCTGAGGTCACAGGCTTTGAACTTCTCCACACCTTGACTTTCTTACTTTCTTTCTTTCTTTTTTTTTTTTTTTTGAGACAGAGCCTCAAGCTGTCTCCCTGGGTAGAGTGCTATGCCATCACAGCTCACAGCAACCTCCAACTCCTGGGCTCAAGCAAGTCTCCTTTGCCTCCCAAGTAGCTGGGACCACAGGCGCCCACCACAACGCCTGGCTGTTTTTTGGTTGCAGCCATCATTGTTGTTTGGCAGGCCCGGACTGGATTCAAACCTGCCACCTTAGGTGTATGTGGCTGGCACCTTAGCCACTTGAGCCACAGGCGCTGAGCTCACATTTTGACTTTCACCCATCAGACCTATATATTCCCCCAAGGAAGTCATAGCAAGACTAAGGTTTAAATTATCAGGAAATCCCAGACGAGTCCCCAAAACATGTTGCTGGAATATCTTTCTACAGTGGATCCTTGGTCTCAGAGATTTGAAGAATGAACCCATAAACCACATGGATCAGTAACAGGATAGAATTTATTTGACAGAGAAAGGAATACAGAAGGAATGAAGGGCAATAGAATCTCTGGCAGCAGATGGGGGAGATCCAAGGAGAAAACCCACATGAGTCTTTTGTCTAGGGGTCATATAGTGTCTGCAAGCAGAGAGGCCTTGCTAGTAAAAATCACACTTAGTCAGGAGCTGTAAGACAAAAAAACATCCTCCCTATGTTGATCAGCAAATTAATATATGAACAAATGAATGCAGTTCCTTCAGTTCCTATCCCAGGCAAAGCAGTAGGGTATATGCTTTCTATTCCAGGAGGGTCCACATCAATATAAAATACTGGTCAAGCTGTTTTTCTCCTATCTTGCTTGTATCCAGAGAGCACAGTTTAGAAAAAAAAAAAAGTCCAATTGCTCAGGTCTAGAAAACAGGGTCCCTGAACAGGAGAACCCTTGTGTCAATAGAATGTCATGTTACTGACTGCAGTCCTGAAACGTCACAAGCCACGAGGACACAGCTGTTCCTTTTCATCTCAAATTCAGAAGTAGCTCCTCTTCAACCCTTCCATGGAATTCTAAAACAGGTGGTGGGGGTGGGGGTAATGAAGGAAGTGGAAGAGATGAAGAGGAATAGGCAGAGATTTTTGGAGAGGAATAAGCCCCAAGATTGCCAGGGAAGATGTAATGTGACATCATTTTCATGCATTCAAAGCAACTAAAAAGAATCCACAGCTAACCATGTAATTATTATGCCATCATTAATTTTAAACAATCCTGTCATTTCTTACAGTTAAAATTTTGTTTTGCTCTGTGAAAGTGAGTGTGTA
The DNA here is from genome assembly GCA_963574575.1 of Galagoides demidoff. Lineage (NCBI taxonomy): Eukaryota > Metazoa > Chordata > Mammalia > Primates > Galagidae > Galagoides > Galagoides demidoff. The sequence continues at coordinate 13,240 of CAUYQV010128198.1, read as the reverse complement.
ATGTAGAGGAGGGTGTATCTGATCACTTTTTCTATGTTTTATTCTCTTCCTTAGTATTGTATTTGTGGTTAGGAGATACTACCCCAAAACCATGAGTTCTAACATCCAACTTCTAACTAGGTATGTTATATACTGTGTATAATTTTGAAAGTAACACTCTAGAATTCCAGGTTCTTCAAGAGGAACTAATGTTTATTGAGCTCCCACCATGTGAACTATGCAAGATATGGGAGATACAAAGCAGAAAAGACATATTCTCTGATCTCAAGGACCTCATGGTTTGAGTGTGGAGACAGATGTGCAAATAATTCCAGGATGGATTGGCCTGCTCCCCTCTCCCTCTGTTCTGTAAAAGGCACCATGCTGACTGATGTAAAAGCATAAAGGAAGAGGCCCCTGAGTATTCCTTGCATGTCCCTTCACAGTTCTCATGGCGAGAGGTCAGTAAACATCAGTTCCTTTTGAAGAACCACTAATGAAGCATGGAAATACAGGAAAATCTTGAGTCCCTTCAGAGGAAGTTGCAGGCACCTGGCTAACCTTGAAAAATGAATGGTCAACATGATGAGAACAATGGTCCCCCAAGCAAGCAAGAATCATGAGTTATTCTAGTTCCCTGTGGAAACTAAAAGATGCCATCTTGAGATATGTTCTTGAGCTCTGTGTGTGTGTGTTTTGAAAATGCAGATGGGGGTAACTGAGGAAGTAAACTCTGATCACCATTCTTCTTTGGTCTAATTTCTCCATGAGGGGCCTATCATACCCATCTTAACATTCTTCTGTCTAATCCAAAATTCTCTAAACCTCTTGCAGCATGTACTTTCAGTCCGTGTCTCGCGTGATCATTTATGCGGTTGCAACATAAACCTACCTATTACCCCACTCCCTGCCACTTCGGGATATCCTGCTTTTTGGGTCAGGTCAATGTATAACCTGTATGTATTGAGTCACAATTTGCCTGCCTAAAATGTACCCCTACCTTTTAAAACCATGGCTTATTAGCCATCAGAGAGTCTGGGTCTTAAACATTAGCTTCCAGCATTCCTTTACATTGCAACCTATAATAAAGCCTCTTCCTCCTGCTACAACAGCTTCAGTGTCTGGCTTTACCGTGCAGGGTGAGTGGACCTCAGTTTGGTTTGGTACCATTATGTGAATTTCACTTTAATTAAACACGTAGACTTCAGCATGATGAGCATAAGAACAGATATTGGCATATGACACAGACCTGGGTTTAAATCCAACTCCAACAATTTCTGGCTGTGATGCTTAAAGCCCGTCACCTGATTTCTAAGAGGCTCAGCTTCCCATCTGAGTAGTAACCTGCCTTATACGGCACCAGTGAGGATTCACTGAAATCATGCAAGTACAGAGAATGTCACCATGTCACATGCACAACATCTGACAGTAAGCTTTAGAGAAGTCTTACTGTTAATATTATTATCTATACTCCTCACATGAACCACTCTGAACTTATTTAGCTACTTTTATTTCAGCTCTCAGATATTTTTAGGCTACACCTGATTTAGTTTAACATAAGCTTATTTACTTTTTTTAGCTAAATATATTTTGCCATGAACAAAGATTTTTACATAATAGAGAAGATGGCCATAATTTAAAAGAATTATAAACTCTAATTCTACAAAGGTATGAGCTAAAACTACTCCAGTTCAGGCTCATGGTAAATATCACTAAGTGATCATGATGCTGTATCCCAGATTCAGCCTCAGAATCCTTCTCAGCACTACACATGAGGAAGGTGAGTAGTTGATTGGTGACCAGATACAAGATGACACAAATCTGCTACCTCTTTCTATGATCATTTATTCCTCTTAGAGAGGTACGTGTGACCAAGACATCTTACTGCAGAGCCTATATTTAGTTTCTGAAGTCCTCTGTAAAGGCCAGAAAATCAGTACAGAAATTCCCTTTTATTTAGGAGGAGGAATTTAATATAAACCCTTAACATTTGATACATGTTTAAACCAAGAAAAGAAAACAAAGAGAGTGGAAAAGGAAAGAAGGAAAGGGGGGAGAGGGGAAAAGAGGAAGGAAGGGAAGAAAATGCACTGTATATGATATTAATACTTGACATTTCAGTGATGCTCTACAGCAGTGGTTCTCAACCTTCCTCATGCCACGGCCCTTTAATATAGTTCCTTTGGTTCACAATCCATAGGTTGAGAACCACTACTCTACAGTATTTAAGGGTACACTTGATCCCACTGACAAATGGGTGATTACTGCTGCTATCACATAGCTTGGGAAACAAAGGCTTAGAAGACCAACTGAAACTACCTAGTCATGGGTATTAATAGTAGTGTATTAATTTCCTAGTGCAACCTTAATAAAGTATCACAAATTGAGTGATTTCGAAAACAGACTTTTATTGTTTCACAGTCTGTGGGCTAAACGTCCAAGATCAAGTAGCTGGCAGGACCACACTCCCTCTGAAAGTTCTCAGAAAGGATCTATTCCAGGCCTCTCTCCCAGCTTCTGGGGGTTACTTGGCTTGAAACGGCATTAGTCTTTGCACAATGTTTTTTCTGTGTGTCTATGTCCAAACTACTCCTTTTTATAAAGATACTAGTCATAGTGGATTACAGGCCCACTCTATTCCAATATGACATCTTCTAACTAATTGTATCTGTAATAGCCCCATTTCCAAATAAAATCACATTCTGAGGTACTGAGGATTAGGATTTCAACAAGAATTTTGAGGGGCACAATTCAACCCATAGCATAAGGAATCAAAGCCCACTTTCTGTACCTGTGTGTGGAGCATTGCTTGAGATTGAATATTCCATCTTTAGGCCTCTCTTAAAGGCAAGAATCCCATTATTCTCTAAAATTTAGCCTTTTAAATAAAATTCTTCTTCAGAAAAACATCTACTAGCCCTTCATACCAATAATCCATTATGAGATTTATCTCTACTCATTAACCTCAAACAATAGGCAAATATGCATTTGATGACTAGAAGTTCTGAATTAAAATACTAAGAAGTCAATGGAAGCCATACACATACCACAAAGCACTTGGAAGACCAAGACTATCTATGACAACTTATTATATTTAAGAGTGCTTTAATAAATTTTGAATTCTTAAAAAAAAAAAAACCCCACTACATAGCCCTTTCTTCATTAGCTCCAAAGGCCTATGTCTGTTATTTTTACCCTTGCCAGAAATCATCAGTGGACTGGAATGTAGTACTGGTGGCATGATCCCACATTTCCATTTTTAATTAAAATTTTCACTGAGCCAGAGCCAGTTTTCCTTTTGCTCCAGAGCATGCAGCAGAAGCAGCCTTGGAAACCACAGCACCCACAGAATGGAAGGGTGGGCTGGAAGCTGAGGTCTTTATACCAAACCAGGAGGACATCACAGGTCTGAGAAAAGACACAGGAGGGATATCCACATGGCCCCGCCTCTGTTCCCACTTTGTCCTTGCTTTCCCCATCTCTCTCAGGCCACAGATCCACCTTGGTGGGAATCATGACTCCCACTCCTCAAGATCCTCCTGTTTTTATTCATCAGCCAGTAGAACCTATAGGCTCTTCTTCCTGACTCTGACATTTCTTTGGATGGCACATAATTGTAAGTTATAGTATTCATCATTATCATTTGATAATATTTATGCAATAATACAATACTCATCATTGACTTTTGTTGAGCTCTCACTCTGTCTCAGTTCTTGCAATCATTCTATAAAGTAGCATGAAGCAGACTGCTATCTGTCTTTTACCCTCCACTTTACTTAGGGAAAGAACCCTTGTAGTGGCCTGGGCTTATTGCTACCCAGTTCAAAGACTATATTTTTAGCTTCCTTTGCAGCTAGTTCTGGCCATCTGATACAGTTATAGCTAATGATATGCTTATGAAACTTCCAGAAAGTCTTAAAGTAAGGAGACTTGTATTTTTCTCTCTTTCCCTCTAACTGAAATAAGCAAGTAAATGTTAGAGCTCTAGCAGTCACCATGGCCCATGAGATACCCTTGGGAATAGAAATCATACCGAGTGGGGCTGCATTCAGGCATAAGCTTAGTTGGTGGCCATGTGGTACTACCACACCAGCAGTACCTATGTGCCCTAACTCCCAGCTTATTTTATGTGAGAGGAAAATAGAAGTCTGCTTTTTTTCTCAAGTCACAGTTTTTGGGGGTCTTCTGTCACATATAGACATGATCTTAATCCCAAGTGTTTATTGCTGTGGAATTATTATCTGGGCATGGTGGTTTGTGCCTGTAATCCTAGCACTTTGGGAGGCCAACACAGGTAGATTGCTTGAGCTTAGGAGTTCAAGACTAACCTGAGCAAGAACAAGACCCTGTCTTTACTAAAAATTGAAAAAACTAGCCAGGTGTGGTGGCACACACCTGTAGTCCCAACTACTTGGGAGGCTGAGGCAAGAGGATCACATGAACCCAAAAGCTTCAGGTTGCCATGGGCTATAATAATGCCACGGCACTCTACTGAGGCTGATAGAGTGTGAGACTTGGTCTTAAACAACAACAACAAAAAAACTATAGAATTATTATCATTATTATTCTCATTTTACAGATGAGGAAACTGAGAAAAGAAAAACTCCTTAAATGAGTTATTGAGGGTCAAAAATCCCAGTGTCCATGTTGGAATACAATCTGATTTCAGATCCTGTGCTCTTTTTTTTTTTTTTTAAGACAGAGCCTCAAGCTGTCCCCCTGGGTAGAGTGCCGTGGCATAGCTCACAACAACCTCTAACTCCTGGGCTCAAGTGAGTCTCTTGCCTCTGCCTCCCAAGTTGCTGGGACCAGAGGCACCCACCACAACGCCTGGCTATTTTTTGGTTGCAGCCATCATTGTTCTTTGGCGGGCCGGGGCTGGATTTAAACCCACCACCTTAGGTGTATGTGGCTGGCGCCTTAGCCACTTGAGCCACAGGCACCAAGCCAGATCCTGTGCTCTTAATCTTGCCAATATTTATTTTCTGAATAACCCCTTTCCTGTGCTAAAAACACTGGAGTCAGGTTTAACTCTTCCCTCTCTGTAGCACCCATCTCCTCCCATATTTAATTGCCAAGTACTGTGGATTCTGCCTCCCATGGTCCTGGAGAGGTCCCAGGTCCTCTCCTTTGCCATGGAGAGGCCTGTATGTTCGGCTAATAGCTGGGAAAGAGGTGCTCAGCTTGTCAAAGGTATGCCCTGGGCCCAGTAGGTTGTTTTCAGAGCAAAGAAGGAAAGGTGAGTCTGCACTCCAGGCATTGCTTCTGGCTTGAATCCTGGTGAGGGAGTGAGGGAGCTGCACTGTTGCTGTCAAGAAAGCAGTGGAAGAAAGTGTGTGTGTGGGTGTGGGTGTGTTAGAAACCTGGACTGCTGGACCCCAGTGAACTGAAGTCTAAATAAAGAGAAAGTGGACAACAGATTAAAATAGTGCAGAGGCATTAAGGATGAGAAAGTCATTGCAACTTTTAAAAAGCAGTTTCATAATACCAGCAGTCACCAAATAGAAAAATAATAAAAATAATCACTGCTGCTGGTTGGGCATGAACCCTGAAGTAAGTATTCTGATGATAAAATCCAGTTTCTCCACTTTATTAACTGTGGTCTTGGGGATTGTTGACCTCTTTCTACTTCAATTTCTGTAAAGTGAAGATAATATTAGAACTATATCATAGACTTATGAGGAATAAGTGAATTATATGTTATGTAGAGAATTCTGCCTGGTGTAAGAGTTCCACATTTAGTTATCATTATTATTATATTTGCCAATTCTGCATACACATTTTATAATTTAATCCTCAAAGTGGTCTTATGCTCAGCTTCAATTTGACAAATGAAGATTGAGGGTCAGAGAGGCCAAATATCCTTCCCAACATTGCATATCCAGTAAGTGACACAGCTGGAGGCACATCGATAGCACAGTTCTTCTATAGCTACCTCTTCCTGGTGATGCTCTAGGTAACATTTTGGGCAGAGGAAGACATGTGAGCCACCATCTCACACACAAAATCTAGAGCTCACCATCACTTCCACTTATTTCAATTCAGACTCTTTTTGATTTATGTTACGAAAATAAAGTATAATAATTTTTAAAGAAAAAAGAAAAGCCACTATGGAGAAAAAGGCACATGACAGCATGTAAACAAATCCACAGAAGTCAGCTAACATGTGCCACAAGCAATGGTGTAAAATCTGTAACATATGCTACAGACCTGGTTTCTCACAAGATCTAAACCCAGCATCTGTCAAGAAGTAAGCAGAATATGCTGAGTACAGTCTGGATACCCCACTTTACTACTCCTTTTTCTTACTTTGAACGAGTTTAAAAGCCTCATTTCCTTCTCACTGCCACAGTCCTAGCAAGACAACATAGTATATTCTGAATATTATGTTGTATCTTGTCTGTATCGTTTCAAATTTCAAGTTACTGAAGAAGCTAAAGAAATTTCACCCCAAAGGATGACTACTTCGTATAAAGAATACTTTGAATTAAAGGCCATTTGAGATCAGAAAGCACTTCTGATAAAGGCTTTCCCTTTATCTACATAAAATCAGACTGACCTGATCAAAAGATCAAAGGGAGGGCAACTGACTTTCTTTCTTCTCCTTGTTATCTCAATATATTGCAGGAAAGGAGATCAAGAATGCCTGAAGACTTAGCCCAAATCAATTAAAACACAATACTTGTCTCTTAGGTTAATTTATAAGTCAATCTGTTTCCCCATCTATTCATCCTCCTTAGCAACCACTGGTTGTACCAATACTCCCCCCTCCCTTCTAAAAGGCCCGTATAAAAGTATCTGACCATCACTGAGACATTGGGTAATCACTCTTGGTGAAAATAATATAGAATAAGTCAGACTAGGGCCAACATGACGTGCTGGTTTGGTCAGTTAGCTCCTACTTGACCTTCACCTCCTGTCTCCCATTCTTATTGTTTTGTAAATTTAGCTCCCACTGAAAGATGCCCATTTTGAGTAGTTTAGGAGGATTGATTTAGAAAATTAACTTTTAAATGGGAAATGTTATAATAGGTCAGTGAGTTGTGCTGATTATTATTTACAATGAGAGTTAATGTAGCCTTTGCTTTGAACCTTTATGTATGAAACTGTGATTTTGCAAATGATACAGAATAGTCTTAGAGAGGCTACTCTCACTGTTCTCCAGAATCACTGGTCTTCTGACAAATAAAGTTTGGTGGATCAATTGTCGTCTCTGCACATTGGCTGACAGTGACAGGTGGCTGGACACTCTTCATCTGGTAGCATGTGCATAGAATTTGGAAATAAACATTTCTCTTATTAATCTGCTTCATTGTGAGTTGATCTTTCAACAAACTTCCAGAGGAGAAAGGGCAAGTTTCTCCTTGTCCCTTCAGTTTAAATAGTTGGCAAGATCTCAAAGCTACTCTGCTTTTCTGAAAGCTGCAAGGAGGAAAGTGGAACTCAGACCAGCCACAATGTGGTAAGATCCCTTATTTACCATAAAGGCTCTCAAGTTCCCTCTTTCTGTGGGCTCTGGTGAGCAGTAAAAAATTTGTAAAAAATCATTGTCTTTTCCAAATTTAAGATTGATGAGAGAAGAGTTTTTGTCAGTGATTAGTCTTTTTGTCACTCCAAATTGTTTTTATAGATTTAACTCCAGATTTAGTTTTTTCTCACTGTGTGGTTCTTGTTTATTATGATTAGTGTGGATAGACTGAATATTATTTAACTAGGTGTGTGATACTACAACAGTGGTAAAGAAATTAACTGAGATTATTCCTTGTTTTGGTATTCCTTTATGGACTGAGTCAGATCAAGGAACTTAACCACTTGCTTATAAAAGCTCTGAGGGTACTTATTTAAATTTAATACCCCCCCCCCCCCCGAGGGAGATGGAACTCAACTTTGAATGCAATGGGAGCAATGCTAACATTATAGCCAACAGGCAAAGACTCAGTGGGTTTTGAGGATGTGATGGTGAATTGTCACCCTGGAGGAGAAGAGTGGGCTTTGCTGCATCCTTCCCAGAAGAGTCTGTACAGATATGTGATGCAGGAAACCTTGAGGAACCTGACTGCTATATGGGAAAAAAAAAAAAAAACCCGTAAAGACCAAAACATTGAAAATCACAAAAATATCAGGGGAAATCTAAGAAGTCTTATGAGAGAGAGGGACTCCATGAAAATAAAAGTAGTCATTGTGGAAAAATCTTCACCAAGGTTCCAGATCATATGCTGAACATGGAAACTATTCCTGGAGTAAAATCATGTGAAAGATGTGTGTGTGGAGAGGTCAGCATGGGTCATTCATCCCTCCATAGGCACATCACAGCTGACACTGGAGAGAGACAAGATGAGTATCAGGAATAGGAATGTGGAGAAAAGTCATATAAACATAACGAATGTGGGAAAATCTTCAGTTATCAACACTCCTTTCGAGCACATGAAAGGATTCCCATAGAAAGAAATGCTATGATTATAAGGAATATGGAAAAACCTTCCTTCTTCTCCCAGGTTGTCAAAGATACATGGTAATGCACAGGGAGATGGACCTCAAAAAGTGTAACATTTGTGGAAAAGCCTTGGTTTTTCTCAGTTTATGTCTTAAACAAGAAAGAATGCACACTGAAGAGAAATCATATGAATGTAAGGAATGTGGGAAATCATTATCTCATCTTATAAGCTTTGGAAGACACATGAGAATGCACACTGAAAATAGAATTCATAAATATAAAATATATGGGAAAGCCTTCTATTCTTCCAGATCCTTTCAAAGACATGAATGAACTCACATTGAAGGGAAACTATGAATATAAGCAATATAGTAAAGTCTTCAGTGATTCCACTTCCATTCAATATCATGAAAGGATTCACACTGGAGAGAAACCCTATGAATGTAAGTGACATGGGAAAGCATCCCATTGTGTCAGTTCCTTCCATAAACAGGAACAGACACACTTTGCAGAAAAATCCTATGACTGTTAGTGCTGTGGTAAAGCCTTCACTTGTTCCCTGTACTTTCTAATACATGAGAGAATTTACACTGGAGAGAAACCTTATAAATGTAAGCAAGATTGGAAAGCCTTCATTCATTCCAGTGCCTGTCAAAAACATGAAAGAGCTCACACTATTAATGTATGAGAAAAATACTATTAGTGAAGGAATTAGAAAAGAAATCAATTGTCCCAGTTCCTTTCAAGGCAAGTGCAGAAAAACTCTATGAGAATAATTGACTTTGGAGTGGAGAAGAGAGACTTCTGACAGTACAATAAAACCTACGATTGGAGTTGATGATTCCATGATACAATTCACTAATAGCCTTTCTTACATGAGAATTCAAAGGTAAAAATACAAAGGCATTAGCTTTATTTTAGGAAGGCATTAGTTTGTATTTTAGAGGCATCATACAGGAAGACAGTCAATTCATATGTGTTAGTTACGCAAACACCTGTTACCAGCTCTTTTTCCTGATCACTTGACTTTCATTTTCTCGGGAGAATAGTTTTCCAAAGATACTGCTGAAAGTTCCATTAAGATCCATCCATCATTAGATTATCATTAAGGATGCTCGACTCACCTAGTCTGTTTTTTGAGTTGGTATAAAGCGTAACTTCTTTTGCAAGCACTTTTGTTCCTACAGGTAGTGACTCTGCTCCCATTCAGCATGACAGTTACAATACTGCCATCAAAACCAACTAGATGGGAGCTTCTTCCTCTGCTGCATTGTGCAGTGACTACTCTCAGCCAGAACTTTCTTGTATGACAAGCATCTGCCTCTTATCAGGAAATTTCAAATGTTTCCTATTATTTATAGCAGAACGTAATTCCTCAGTTCATTTTCAAATATGTTTGATTTCATGTGATTAAAAACAATGTGCATTTTTTTGAGTACCAAGATTTCTGTATATGTTTCTTAAAAATAGTTTCTGAACTGTTTTTAACAACTTGTATACTAACAAATGATATTCTCTTTTTCATTTACTGTAAAGATATACTACATAATAAAATATACCAGTGCCATCATGGAAAAAATATATAAATTTCATACTCCATATCATCCCCAATACTCAGGGCAACCAGAATTTACAAATCTAGAAATAAAAATGATTTTGAAAAAAGTCTGTCAAGACACTGGACTTAAATGGTTAGAAGCACCACCTTTGGCCCCTTCTAAATATCCAGAATGTTCCAATTAGGAGGCATGACTTAACCTCTTTTGAAACAGTGTTCTGTCATGGCATGCCTACTGACACCTATAAACCTTCTATTCTTAGACTGGAACACTATGGGGATTTAAGTGAAAAATTAAATACCATGCCTAGCTACATACAGATGCTAGCTACATACAGATGATATACCTGGGGCATATCATCACCAGGTGATAGGAGCATGGCCTCTACCAACTGGCAGGTCTTATCATACTGTTTGACTAAGGGTTCACGTGTACCTTAAAGTTTTTAGAAGACATGCACTATCACCTTGCTGGAAAAGTCCTTATGTTAACTACCTATCCTTAAAAATAAAAGAAAAATCCTCCTGAATTCACATGAGCCATGCCAACTATACCAAGACAATTAGAGGATGACCCCTTCAGGTGACTCCTGAAGCAGATGACTTCATGAAGTAGACAGTGTTTCCCAACATCCTGGATCAAGAAACCCCATTTTTTTTTTCAGACAGAGTCTCACTTTGTTGCCCTCAGTAGAGTGCTGTGCTGTCACAGCTCACAGCAACCTCAAATTCTTGGGCTCAAGCAATTCTCTTGCCTCAGCCTCCCAAGTAGCAGGGACTACAGGCACCTGCCACAATGCCTGGCTTTTCTTTTCTTTTTTTGAGGGGGGTTGTAGTTGTCATTGTTGTTTGGCAGGCCCGGGAAGGATTCAAATCCACTAGCTCCAGTGTATGTGGCTGGCACCCCAGCCACTGAGCTACAGGTGCCAAGCCAAGAAACCCCATTTTTTATCTATCGATTCATTTTTGCTTGCTAATCCCCAAATGGGCCTTTAAAACACTTCTCTTAAACCTAGAGAATTACACAGTGAGTGGAGATTGCCTCAAGCTATCCTATTCCCTCTTTAATTTTCCAGCATGATTCTTCTTTAAAATTATGCCTTACTCTCACTCATTCTACTATTTTTCCAGCAGGTCAGGCACAGACCTGACATCCCTTTATACCAGTCTTTTAAACTTTGGCCTCACTAACTAATCAGTTTAATTGCTGGTTATGCCAACATTTAGATCATACAAAGGAACCCAAACTCGTTTTGTTTCTGCCAACATGAGTGTTTAGTGGAACCAGTCCAGAAGATGAATGTATGACAAGATGTGACATCCACAACCAAAGAAGGAACATCATGCTGCTTCTGTTGGTGAGTCAATTAGACACAGAAAAACTTTTGTGGAAGTTCAAGAACTATGTTTGGGACCAGGCTCACATCTATAATCCTAGCACTCTGGGAGGCTAAAGAAGGAGGATCCCTTGAGACCAGCCTGAGCAAAAGCAAGAGCAAGACCTGATTTCTACTAAAAATAGGAAAACCAGCTGGTGGTTGAGGCAGGTGCCCACACTCCATCAAGAAAGAAAGAAAAGAAAGAAAAGAAAGAAAAGAAAGAAAGAAAGAAAGAAAGAAAGAAAGAAAGAAAGAAAGAAAGAAAGAAAGAAAAGAATTGTCTTTTGCTCAAGTAAAGTTACTAGAAAGGAATTTTTCCCTCTGCATTGAAAACAAGGATGATGGTGGACATATTCTGGGTAACATACTAGAGAGATACTGTGATCAACCCTACAGTTCGATGCCACAGATGATATTCTTGTGCTATTAGATGGTGTTGATACCAACCCTCATGATGTCAATGATTGTGAAATCACTAGATGTTATGGATGGCTCACAAAGCTGTGCAAGTGGGGTAGCTCACTTACTCCTCTTGTTAAGTTGCCAGACACTAGAGATTATATGTGGATAGAGCAAAAGTCTAGACAACTTGGTTAAGTGACAAGACCAAGCCCAATAACTGCCAGAACTCGACCAACAGCCTTTAATATCAAATATTTTTATAACCTTTTATTCCCATAGACTGACAGGGATACGTGGATACCAGTGATATGGAAGTGCCAATGAGCAAAAAAAGGCACAGTCAATCCAGACTGGGAGGTCACAGTAAATTATACTGGTCTTTTTATTGCATATGGAAATAAAGTCTGCAAGTAGTTCCCCTCCTAAATGGTCGGGATGTTATGTCCTTGATTATCTGACATCCTCTGTTACCAGGCACTGCACTTTAAAAGTCAGCCAAATTACAAACTTGGGCTCTTTTCTTCACAAAGTTGTACCAAGTAAATATAATAAATACAAAAAGTATTATAAAAACCACTTGTATATCGCAATTCTAAGTTCTTTTTGGTGCTCAGGACTCTTTGCCCAGCATTTGAAACTCATAAGATTTAAAGGACAGTTTTGAATCTCTCCATGGTAGTAGAAGAGTTCACTATCACCATGTAAACATTTGGAGAACTTCAGTTAGAAGTCAGCAACAACCTAGCCTCTGTTGTATCTAAAAACTGTATTTAGAAACTGCTAGGTCTTGGATGCTCTAACAGCCCAACAGGGAAAAGGTGGCATAATTATTAGTAAAAATGTTTGCTACTCCTGACAAGTAGAGAATGTGAGCTATACTTCTTAGAAGAAAAATAAATATTCTCCATCAGATTAATGAAGACCTATTTCCAAAAATGGAAGTCTAATTTATTGGGGCATAATGGAGTATAGGGAAATGTGCTCAGACCTGTTCTTTCCTACATATTCATTCTCATTCAATGTTCTTATCTCTCTCTTTAGATTTCTTATTGCTAAACTACTAACTCAATCTCTCTCCATAGCTACCAACTCAGCTTTTAATGGGTGGGAAGTTCCAGACAGGGGGAACAAAGAAACTAAGGAAATTTCACCTCAAAGTATAACTATTTGGTATAAAGAATACTTTGAATTTAAAGGCTATTCAAGACTAGAAAACGGGTGGCACTTGTGGCCAGTGAGTAGGGCACCAGCCCCATATACCAAGGGTGATGGATTCGAACCTGGCCAAACTGCAACAAAAAATAGCTGGGTATTGTGGTAGGTGCCTGTAGTCCCAGCTACTTGGGAGGCTGAGGCAAGAGAATCACCTAAGCCCAAGAGCTGGAGGTTGCTGTGAGCTGTGATGCCACAGCACTCTACCAAGGGCAACGAAGTGAGACTCTGTCTCTTAAAAAAAAAAAAATCAGAAAGTATTTGGAAGGAGCATTC
>CAUYQV010128197.1:0-17735 GCA_963574575.1 Galagoides demidoff | reverse complement strand
AGCTACTTGGGAGGCAGAGGCAGGAGACTCGCTTGAGCCCAGGAGTTGGAGGTTGCTATGAGCTGTGATGCCATGGCACTCTACCCAGGGGGATAGCTTGAGGCTCCGTCTCAAAAAAAAAAAAAAAAAAAAAGAATATTTGATAAATCCAGCTGCATGTGGCTGTGTTTCCATTTATTTCTTAGTGAGAAGGGATTAGAAATCAACAGCTCATGTCACTGCTTAGCATCTGTTGTTTGCCCAGTAATAATGCACTTCTGATGAGCATGCAGTAGTGGCCAAATAGCCCCAGCTCCCAGGGGGTAGGTCAGGCATTCTCTAAAACATCTTGGGATTTTCATAACATTCCAAGTTGACTCCCAGAGATTTTACATTGCGCTGATGTCCACTCTGAGTGCCACATTCTTGACTGTTGTAATATATTAACTTCAGAAGAGCCCAAATCAGGTGAGAGAGCACCCCTCCCAGAATGCAGTCATGCTGGGGGAGCTATGAAAAGCTGGAGAGGAGAGGCAGCAGCAAGTGGTAGGTGTAGCCGTGCAAAACACTATGCAAACACAGCTCAGGTGCCTTCTGGCAAACGGAATATGTAAATTTAAACATATGGCAGACACATTTAGACTAAGAGCAGATATTCCAAGCATACTAATCTCTACAAATTACTCAAAATAGGAAAGCAGTAAGGATGGAAGAAATGAATTAGTCCATTTCCAAATTCTTCTGGAATTTTTTGGTGTTGCTATCATAGAGATGGGTTAATTGGACCCTAATATCCAAATCCACATTTGCGTGTTATTCAAGTTTCAGAGGTTAGACACTGTTTCGTATCTTAACTGTAAGAGAAGAATGGAGCTAAACATGTTCCACTGGACTATTGGCTTGATCATGAAAAAGAACACGACACAAACCAGGGGCAGCTCATGCTCCTGACCTGCCTCTGCTGCGGGTAACTGAGTCTGGTGACTTAGATATGAATTTCAACATCAGTGCTGTAATTTCTCTATCTGAAAATATGGGCAGAAAAGAAGAAGGGCGAATGTTGGTAGATGAGAGACACCACATTTGTACTATACTTACGGTCTAATTGCAAACTACCCACAGTTATGTATATTCTGTTTTATGTGCTTTATAAGAGTCAGATGTGGAATTCCCTGTGGTGGCAGTGGTGGTGATTTTAACTCTCTAGAAACTTGTAGGCAAGTAAGAACTAAAAAGAAATTAAAGAAAGAGGCCTTGAGAATTAAATGTTTTGAATATTTCCCTTTCTAATTTGTTTTGCAGAGTAGAATACAGACCATCATTAATGGCGTGCTTTCATGTGAGCCATAATCACATGCACGTGCAAAACCATCAGTGAAGCCTACATGTGCAATTAAATGCCTAATTATGCTTAAAGAGTCCCTGAATTCTTTACTCCCCGACTACACCCTCAGGAAAACGCACAGTAGCCTTCTCTCTCAAGTACTGGTTCTTTAAAGTGTTGAAATACCATGAAAGTATACTCTGTGCCCAATTAGGGGTGCAACCGCCAGGTCAAATATGGAATTCAGCCTTCTCCCCTACTACATGGGTTAACTCTCCAGATGCTAGTCACCAACCCCAAAGGACAGAATAATCAGCTCCCTCTGTCATCCTGGGGCTCAGTAAGTGTGGCATGCTTTATTCTTTGTCAGCCTTAGAGATGATCTGAGGGAGAAAAAGTCAAACCAATGGTTTTGTAGTGATTCCTTGAAGGGCTTTTACTTATCCTTTGACTAAATGATTGAAAACTAACCTCAGATACTGCCATGGTACTGTGGAGAGTCGTCGGTAGGGTAGGAAATAAGGAAAGAAACATAGGGGCTCTTCCTTTGATAAGACCTCTCTATACAAACCCTGATCCAGTCCCTTTTTCAGTCCATTCAAATGAGAATGCGGAAAACCAAGCTGGACCCACTAAGTAGGGACCCAAACTGGACCCACAGAGTAGGGACCCACAGGGTCCTAAAAAGGCCATGAGGTACAAATTTAGAACATTCTCTACTTGGAAGTCAGAGATAAATCTCTTTCATCAAAAGGTTTTACATTGATTTCCCATTTCCTTGAATAACTGGGATATAAACCCCAGAAAAAGAGGCAAATTAAAAAAAAAAAAAGCAAGGAAAAGGATTAGGGAACTCAATGCTGAGTCAGAGTATGTGCTCAGGGTTTGGTCATGAGAAACATAAGAACATAGCTATCGGGACCTTTCACTTAAACTTTTACGTAACATCTATTACATTAGGTAATCTATTCTAGGTTCATCTATTTCATTAGTTGTTGATAATACAACAGTAAACAAAAGTAATGGTCAGGGGTCAGGTGCAGTGGCTCACACCTGTAATCCTAGCACTCTGGGAAGTGGAGGCAGGTGGATTGCCTGAGCTCAGGAGTTTGAGACCAACCAAGAGCAAGACCCTGTCTCTACTAAAAACAGAAAAACTAGGCAGGCATCATGGCAGGTGCCTATAGTTCTAGCTACTCGGGAAGCTGAGACAAAAGGATCACTTGAGCCCAAGAATCTGAGGTTCCTGTGAGCTATAATGCCATGGCATTCTATCAAGAGCAAGAAAGTGAGACTCTGTCTCAAAAAAAAAAAAAATAATGGTTAGGAAAAGATCTGGTGGCAGGCTTGGGATGCTGAGCACACACTTATGGACTCAGGGCATCTTTTAGCTCTCTGTGGAAAGTTGTGGGTAGGGTAGGAAATAAGGAAAGAAACATAGGGGCTCTTCAGTCCATAGAGTCTGGGCTGATGTGTACTTAACATGTGAGCTGGAGAGATCCATGTGTTTTTGGAACAGGGCCCCCACAGGCAAGTTAAGACTCTGACCTATTAGTATATGTTTACTTCTCTGTCTTGGCTGCTGAATTTCTACATTCCAAGTCTTATGTTTAAAAAACAAAAGAAGAAAAAAACAAATAAAACCAAGAAAACCTGTCTTAACATGCCTTGCCTCCTTCCTAGTTGGTTTCAGAGCAAAAATTACAGCCACTGTTATTTCATGCCTCACCATGAAACAGGCTGACCTCTCACTGGCAAAGTTGGCCTCCACTGGGTGGTGGGCACAAGGCTCTCTCTGGGCCTGTACCACAGACTGTATCCTTGCTCCTTCCAGAACAGCTCTGTGTTCCTCTGTCATGACTGAGTCATGAGCAAAACAGTGAAAGGGGTGTAATACCAGCCCTGGTCTCACAGAGAAATACAGCATTTATACCTCAACATAAAAAATAAGATATATTTATGAAGTAATTTAAAAAGTTATTTGAGGGTGGTGCCTGTAGCTCAAGGAGTAGGGCACTGGCCCTATATACCGGAGGTGGCAGGTTCAAACCTGGCCCAGGCCAAAAACAAAAAACAAACAAACAAAAAACCACAATTATTTGAAATTTATTCTTACAAAAAATATGCAACCTTGGTGTATAGCAAAAATAATAAGACAGGGATCAAAAACATTGTCTTCCTTTTGATATTGGGGTTGTGGGATGGCAAATAAGAAATATGAACATCTATTGGCACAGAGAGGAAAAGCACAGGCTGATACTGGCTGGGTTTTATGGAAATCAGTGAAGTGATGGGATCCAGTTAGTCACAGTTATTGACCATTGGTGGATCTAACAGAATCATGTGATATATCAATGTGATATATTGAATCCTGACACAGTTACGTGGCCTCCATTGAGTTGGAGAAAACAGAGCTTCAGCTTTGTTAACGTAATGGGAAACCTGTCCAATAATGGGCATGAGGCAGAATGCTAAAGTAGTGTTTAGTGCCTGGCAAGTCTGACTCTCCTGGAACACAAAACCATCGTAAAGCTTCACCCTACTTTAAATATCCAGTGGGTTTAGAAAGACCGAGAAAATAATTGGAATACCCTGTTACATCATGAAACTTTTGGGCTTTTTCTTGGTTGCAAATGGGAGGCCAATGGCACTAACATCCCCTCGATGTTTCAAGGTTTCCACGCCAGGCACCTTCCTGCAGGTTGCCATCCTGTTACTGTTACTCTTAAAATGATTTGTATCCAGGCTTTATTCCTTCTTCTCATCATTAGCTTCTTGAAGAGGGGAACTACCTTCTTCAGTCTTCTGTTCACACTGTGTAAGTGCTACCTGGTAACGGGTGATGAATGAGAAATAAATAGCTTCCCATCTCTTCTCAAAACTGTTGATGCTACAACTAATACCAAAGCTCCATGGGATGATACAAGGAAATAGCAGCAGGAGTTTATTATGTTCCTGGGTTGTTCTATTTAATTCAGATAACTAAGGTCCAAGATCCATAATGCCACAGCTACAATTAAAGGAGAGAAAAATGCTCCAAACAAACCTCCCGCTCCCTGGATATGCATGAAGACGAGCAAGAAAAGCATCTTCGCAGCCACCGTTCACTGAGTGTAAATAGGTACCACAGAAATTTGAGCCAGGCCCATTCTTTCAATAGCTGTCCCCGACATATCATAGCAAAAAGGGACACCATGCTGTTCCCTCCCACATAAGCTATCCATCTAGCTTGACCTCAGCAGAGATGTCTGAACCCACCATACAAATTGGGTTGCTTCCTTTAGGAGACATGAGTGCCTCTAGAAACTGTGCTTTTACCATGAGAGGGATGCGAAAGAGATATGGACAGGAGAGAGTAATGTCTGTTTTCAAAGGCCCAGATGCCTTACATGTTTGCAAAGGCTGTTTCAAACACACTAAGATGTCCATGGACCAAATGATCCAGATGGATGGAGCTGAAGTGCACAGAAAAAGATGAACACAGCAAAGCTTTCTGAAGGGGTCAGGGTGTATGGGGCTGGGGCTACAGCTGGGGCTACAGAGTAAGGGGGTGCAGCTTGCAAACACATAAGCAATTGGATGAAAATGTTTTTAAAATTTATCATCGCTTTAGGCATTAACTCTCCCCAGCTTGGGCAGCGGGACCATTTTATGTTGAGAAGTTAGTATTGAAATTGCTGCCTAAACTAGTTAAATATAATGAGAGCTCCTCCTGACTAAAACCATGAGGGGGAAAAAGAAAAAAGCAAGCCCACAAAAATGAAGCCCAGAGTGGCGGAGACGACTCATTAGCGTTGCTCTTACATAAATTGCCTGATTCTTTAAAAGACCGGAGGCTACCATATTGTGAGGCATGAAGCTAATCAGGCTCAGAAGAAGGAATTTCGCAAACCTTTCTTGAGTGTGTCACAGCCTAGACCATAGCAAACCTCTCGTTTCACTAACTGGTGAAAGGGGGACAGTGCACCTCTAAGTCAGTCTGCATACCAGTGCAGCAGGCTCACAGTCCGAGAGCTTGGCTAACATTTCAAGCATGCACAAGAAAGCCATTGGGATTTTCAGGTCAATTCCTTGATAAGATTTCTTTCATCCAATTGGCCCTAGATCACGCATGCCCAACTGGAATGATAAAGGTGGCAAAAATTAGTCCATGGATGACGAGGAAAAAAAAATATGTATAAAGGACAGATATAAACCCACTATATAAATATAGGGTTTCTGTAAGATTGAAATTCCAGTTTACCTGACAAAAGGTGTGAAAGATCTCTATAAAGAGAATTATGAAACTCTGAGAAAAGAAACAGCTGAAGATGTTAACAAATGGAGAAACATGCCATGCTCGCGACTGGGAAGAATCAACATTGTTAAAATGTCCATACTGCCCAAAGCAATCTACAGATTTAATGCAATCCCTATTAAAGCACGGTTGTCATACTTTAAAGAGCTTGAAAAAATAGTGCTTCATTCTATATGGAATAAGAAAAAAAACCTAGAATAGCAAATACATTACTAAGAAATAAAAACAAATCAGGAGGTATCACATTACCAGACTTTAGGCTATACTATATATCTATAGTGATCAAAACAGCATGGTACTGGCACAAAAACAGAGAGGTAGATTTATGGAACAGAATAGAGAACCAAGAGATGAACCCAGCTACTTATTGTCATTTGGTCTTTGATAAACCTATCAAAAACACTCAGTGGGGAAAGGACTCCCTATAACAAATGGTGCTGGGTGAACCAGCTGGTGACCTATAGAAGACTGAAACTGGGCCCCCACCTTTCAGCATTAACAAAAAGTGATTCTCACTGGACAAAAGATGTAAATGTAAGACATAAAACTATAAAAATACTAGAAGAGAATGCAGGGAAAACACTTGAAGAAATCAGCATGGGAGAATATTTTATGAGGAAGACTACCTGGTAATTGAAGCAATACCAAAAATCCATTATTGGGATCTGATCAAACTAAAAAGCGTTTGCACAGCCAGGAGCACAATATGTAAAGCAAACAGACAACCTTCAGAATGAGAGATTTTTGCAGGTTATGCTTCCAACAAAGGTCTGATAACTAGAATCTACAGAGAACTCAAACTAATCAATACGAAAAGAACAAATAACCTCATTTCTATGTGGGCAAGAGACTTGAACAGAAACTTTGCTGAAGAAGACAAACACGTGAAAAAACATTCATCATCTTTAATCATCAGAGAAGTGCAAATCAAAACCACTTTGAGATATCATCTAACTCCAGTATGATTAGCCCACACCACAAAATCCCAAAACTATTAACGTTGGTGTGGAGGTAGAGAGAAGGAAACAGTTCTACACTGTTGGTGGGAATGCAACTAATATGACCTTTTTGGAAAGAAGTTTGGAGAATATTCAAGGAACTAAAAGTAGACCTAGCATTCAATCCTGCAATTCCTTTACTAGGTATATACCCAGAAGATCAAAAATCATTTTACAAAAAAGACATTTGCACCATAATGTTTATTGCAGCCCAATTCATAATTGCCAACACATGGAAGCAGCCCAAGTGCCCATCAACTTGTGAATGAATTAACAAATTGTGGTATATGTACACCATGGAATACTATGCAGCCATAAAAAGATGGAGACTTTACATCTTTTATGTTTACCTGTATGGAGCTAGAACATATTCTTCTTAATAAGGTATCTCAAGAATGGGGGGGGAAAGTATCCAATGTACTCAATAGTACTATGAAATCAATATGTAATCACCTGCACATTCATACAAATGATAAAACATAACTATAATCCAGAAAGTAAAAGGGAAAAGGAAAAAGAGGGGAGGAAAGGTATTTGGGGGGGACCTCACCTGATGTGCATGATGCAATGGTACATTTCAAAACTATTAAGAGTATAATTGTGATGGATGTGTTACTTAGTTCTATGTAAGCATTTGACATTGTATATCAAATCAGTACACTGAACCCCATAAATGCATCAATGTACACAGTTATGATTTAACAAAAACAAAATAAAACAATAATATTCATAAAAGAAAAACGATTAAAATCCTGTGCTGGGTGGAACCATTAAAGGGAAAAAAAGTGTAAAAACCTTCTTAGCAGAAGCAAAAATTAAGAAAGAAAAAAAGAAAAATTTTGAGGCGGCCTGAAATAGAGCTTACAGAACAAAAAGAAATGATCATTTTGAGCATCAGGAATTACTGGGAAGAAACATTTCCCAGCCTCCAAAGACACACTTGAGAAGGAAGCTTTATTATTTGTTTTTTTTTTTTCTATTGTTTTCCCATTCACAATCAATAGGGAAGTTCAACTGCTCTCCTGTGTTTTTTATCTTATTTTGTTATTTGCTTTAAAGGTTATAGTTCCCAGAATAGCAAAGGTAGAGTGGAAAAAGCTCAAGATTTTGAATAAGATAAACCTGTTTTTAAATATTGGGTTCTGGCTGGGCATAGCAGTTCACACCTGTAATTCTAACACTCTGGGAGGCTGAGGTGGGGGAATTGCTTGAATTCAGGAGTTTGAGACCAGCACAAGCAAGAGTGAGATCCCATTGATACTAAAAATGGAGAAACTAGCCAGGCCTTATGGCTTCTAGTCCCAGCTACTTGGGAGGCTGAAGCAAAAAGACTTGAGCCCAGGAGTTTTAGGTTGCTATGAGCTATGATGTCATAGCACTCCCAGGGCAACAAAATGAGACTCAGTCCCCACCCTCCCCCCAAATCTAGGGTTCTAATGCTAGCTCTGGATCCTTGAATGAGATTCATAATCTCTATAATATCCATTTAACAGCTCTAATATTGTTGGTCATGGTTATGAATTTCTAAAATATCTAACAAAATATCTGGTATGAAATTGGTGATTGATAATTATTAATTATCATTACTTTGTCTGGCTTCAAAGTAACGTAATTAATAAAACAACTTTAGAAGGGTAGACATTGTATAAAAAAAAGAAATCAAACTGCATGCTCCTTCGTGTGGTGATGAAGCCTTGCAGATCATTACATAAAATAGAAATACTAACTATAGCATTCTAAAGTACACCAAGCAAGGTAAAAAATGTTCTAAGATAATTAGTCATATGCTGTCTACTTTGTCTCTCTTGAAGGATCAAAGATTGTAATATATGCAAAGCTCACAATAGAGTCCAGAGTGCTAACCATTACACCATGGAACCCTTCTTCAAAGCTCACAATTAAAAATATAGAGTTATTATTATTAAAGATTTAAAGTTGCATCTACTATTTGCTGGTAGCAAACTCTTCCTGCTCATAAGAGGTATGCTGATACAAAGGACTATTAAAATTCAACAATTAGAAGACAAACAACCCCATTAAAAAATGGGCCAAAGACCTTAAAAGACACAGTACCAATGAATATATAGAGATGGCAAATAAGCATATGAAAAGATGTACTACATCACACATCATAGGGAAATGCAAATGGAAACAATGAGATACCACGAGGCATCGATTAGAATGGCTGAGATCTGAAATATTGACAACAACAAATGTTGGTTGTGGAGATGTGGAGTAACAGGAACTCTTATTCCTGGTTGTTAGGAATATAAAATGAGACAGCCATTTTAGAAGGAAGTTAGACAGTTTCTTTCTTACCATAAGACCTAAGAATTACACTACTTGACATATACTCAAAGGGGTTGAAAACGAATATCCACACAAAAACCTGCACAGGGATATTTATAACAGCTTCAGTCATGATTAAGAACTTAGAAGCAACCCCCATGTCCTTTGGTAGGTAAATGGATGAACAAACTGTGGTATACAGAGACAACAGCATATTATTCAGCACTCAAGGAAGTAAACTACTACACCATGAAAAGACATGGAGAAATCTTAAATACATACTACTAAATGACATTACTTAGTCTGAAGAGGCTACATACAGTGTGATTCCAACTACAAAGGATGCCAAAAAAATGAATGTATACACATTTGAAGAAAGGAAAAACTGCATTAAAATTGTAATACTCTACTGATAACAAAAGAGGAATAAAAGTCATGTTCAAGCACTACTTATAATGGCAGAATTTAAACATGACTGAGTATTACAAATTTATTGTAGTTTTTTCCTTTCTTCAAATGTGTATACGTTTTTTGACCCCTCTGTATATGAAATTCTGGAAAAGACAAAGCTATGGAGACCGTAAAAAGATCAGTGCCAGCCAGGGGTTGAAGACAGGGAAAGAGTTGAATAGGTAGAGCATGGAGGGCAGTGAAAATACCCTGCATGAAACAATAGTGGTGGATAAATATCATGATACATTTGTCCACACTCATCAATTACATGCTACCAAGAGTGAACCCTAATGTAAACTATGGTCTTTGGGTAATTATAGTTGTCAGTGAAGGTTCATTGATTGTAATAAATGTAGCCTTATGGTAGGGGGGGTTAACAATTAGGGAACCTGTACATGTGTGGGAATGGGGGAATAAGGGAAATCTCTGTACCTTCCTTTCAATAAAGGTTCATTATTTGTAGTGAGCTTAAAGATACTCCAAAAGAATGAATTCTTTTTTTTTTTAAGAGAGGTATATAGGTATTTAAAGGTGAGTAACTTATTGCAAAGTATATATGTGAAAAGAGAATCCTTATATTTTCTGGATTTCAAGAAATAGACTTTATATAAAATATATATTATGAGATAATGTACTTGCTATCTACTCTCCAAAAGTAATCATCTTTCAGCTCTTGAAAGTTAAAAAAATAATTTGTAATTATTTCTTTTATTTTATCATGACCCCCTTTCTATGTCTAATAATTATACTAAATAAAACAATTGACCTATATGATCAGATCTCCACAAATAAAGCTCAATATTTCTCTAAATAGTATGTGGAAGAAGGAAGGAAGGCTTGATTTTCCTATTGTGTTGATTGGCCAAAATGGACACCATTAATCACTTTGTTTTGGAGATTTTCATACATGAGACAGCCCCAGAAGAATAAAATCAGCTGCCATATTTTTCTCACTCAGCCATACTTGTGCCTTTGCATCTCCAAATTAGCAATACCTGGTACATTTCCCAAGGACACAAACTGAACGCCCTGCAGTTGCTGGATTCCCATCCAGTAATACTGCCATGATGACGGCAATGGAAGTGGCCGTGAAAACTCATTCTCGCTTTTAATTGAGTGTTAACAAATACCTGCGGATTAGACAGCAACTTAATAAGCTAGGTGAGAACTTATAAAAATCTAAGGGTTGATGGTGTTTTTGCTCTTTAAAAATGTGTTTCTCAAGGACTTAAAATGAATTCAGGGCTTCAGAAAAAAAGCCATTCTGGAGAAATTGGAGCTAGTAGAGTTGATAATTTGAAGCAGGTAGCCTTACCTAAAACTTCCTAAAAGAACTCTGCGTTTTGTAGCCTCCTCTAAGGACAATGGTCTGAGCACCTTGGCAGCACCCTTCCTCTACTCCAAACAGAAGTCTACAAAGGGAAGCCGACTTCCAGGTACCTAACCCAGAACCAGGTCTTCTTCCAGGGACTGCCCAGCACCCCTCTAATATTGGTCCTGGTGCCTGAGGAGGCTGACCAGACAGACCCAGAAGCGCCAGTCCCATGACAGTCACCAACTGCAGGAGAGACACAAGTCTACCTGGCTCAGCTTCTTAAGGAACCTGGGGTTCGTGCTTCCCTGGAATTTCTTCAGGATCTCCACCAAGTCCTTCACAAACTATCTGGACCAACTCCAAAACATACTGCAGGCCATGTTTAGCTTAGTGGGCATGCCCAAGGTTCAGCTGCTTCCTTGGTGCTCTGCACTCCTTGTGCTATTCTTGAAAACATCCTGATCCTGGGTACCATTCTGCTCTCCCCTCATCCTCAACTTCTTCCTGTTCAAGCAGATGCCCTGGTTTCCTGTGGCCTCTAAGAACCAGGTGGCCACCCTGATGTAAATGTTCACAGCCACCCCAATGAAATGGCACCTGGAGGCCTCTGCCTTGGTGTCATCACCATCATCGCCTTGTTCAGGGTCATCCTGCAGGGCACCCACACAGCCCCCACCTTGTAAGTGGCCAGTGCCTGGCAGAGATCTTCACCTTCCTGGCCACTATCGGGTCTGTGTGGTTCTTTTCTCCTGACTGCCTGTTGGTACCAGGCTGGGATTCTACTGCTTTCAACAGAAGCTCAGTGTCAAAGTGCAAAGAGCAGAAAGTAGAGATGAGCCTGATTTATAGAGAAAACTGGGGTGCTAACAGGACTGTGAGATTTCAGCCCCCAACCAGCAGCCTTCCTCCAAGAGCTCCTTACAATGACTGAATCAGCCAGGGTTCCACAAAAACACAGAACCAGTAGGAAATTATGTTATATGTTTTATTATATAGGGTACCCATAAAGTTCATGTGCAATTTAAAATCTTAAAAACTATTTTAAAACCATTTTAAATTGACAAAATGTTTTAAATAGACAACTATTTTAAATTGTACAAAACTTTATGGACACCCCAAATTTTGTAGGTCAGACCAGCATACTAGAAACTCAGGCAGGATGTCCATGTTACAGTCTTCAGTTAGAATTCCTTCTTCTGTGGGAAACATCGTATTTGCTCTTAAGACCTTCACCTAGGATGAGACTCACCTCCATTATTGACAGTAATCTCCTTTACTTAAGGCACTGCATTATAAATGTTAATCGTATCCATAACATAACTTTCCGATGACATCTAGACTAGTGTTTGCCCAAACCACTGGGCACTGTAGCTAAGTCAACACATAAAATTTAACCATCACAATGGCCATCCTTAGGAATACATGCCTCTCTCAGGTTCATCCATCTCTGTCCATCAGCTTTAGCCTGGAACTGATGTGTTCCAGGCTGGGATCACTGAGATCAATTCCAGTATTGTAGAAACCAGTGACTGGGTAATTACTTTGTTCCTGTGCTCCATTTCTTGATTTTTAACTTCTTGGACTTGTGGGGCCCACCTGAACCTCATAGCCAATCTACCAGGCCAGGGGAAGATAGCCCTTGGCTGTCTGGTCTACTGCTGATCCTACTGTGCAATCCCCTGTTGGTATTTGAGCAATGCTCCTGATTTATCTTCTTTGTCACCAGCTGTGTTTCTCTGATGGTTACCAGCCCAGCCCTCTGCATGTGCTTCAAGCCCCTAAAAGTGATGCCTACTAAGGTGGAGATTGAGATGGTTGTCATGACTCCTTCCTAGGTTTGGACCTGGAACTAGGGGCCATGCTTTTCTTCCTGTTCTGGGCAACGATGTGGACAAAGGACAGAGAAGGCCCACACCTCCATCTGCTATGCCTGATGCCTTTCCGCCCTCAGGGTGGCCTAGAAGCTGTGCATTCCAGGTGACTTCTGCTTTTACTACCTTTTTAGAAACTGACACACTACCCTTGGAAAGAAGGTTCTTGATTGACAAACAGGAAGAAAAGAGGGCCCAAGGCTCAGAGTCAAGGGAGTCAGGGCTGGAGTGGCCTCGAGGGCCTACACCAAGGCTATCTGCTTGGTTCAGGCTATCTCAGCTCTTCTGATCAGGACGACAGTGGCTTCTGAGATCAGACTGTGCTCATCTGCTGGCCTGTCTGTGTAAGGGGTAATGCCGAGTGAGGAAAAAACACTGATACTGATAGTAACTCTGTCTCTTCCCTCCCTTCTCCTCATGCCTCCCACCATGCCCGCTGCACAGCTTTCTGCATATCACGAGCTGGGTACAGTTTCATTTGGTCACATTTTATATGCTCCACATAAAATAAACATCTTTGTGAGGGAGGAATGAGAATGAGTCCACTTCTGGAACAGCAGAGGCGAGAACCCCAAGAACATTAGAAAAGGTTGCTGATAGGGAAGGAAGGAGACGAGAGAAACACTATTGTTTACTCTTATTTGTCTGTAAGGACATGACAAAAGCCTGCCTCTGGGTTCCTCTTTAGTATCCTTTGACTCCCGGCAACTATCATCAAATTATAATGGTAAAAAAAAATCCTATTATCCCACTTGGACAAACAAGGACAAACTCAAAGGTCGGCTGTGGCCTGCAATTAAAAAGATGATGAGACAAAGATGAGGGAAACACTAAAACTCAGCATTTTGTATGAAACGTTGATTGACATCTCAACAACAAGTGGAACTTTCTATGTTCAGAAACTGCCCACAAGCCAAGTAGATAGGAACTAGAAGGACCCCAAACTGCTGGCACCTTGATCTTGGACTTCCAGCCTCCAGAACCATGAGAAAATAAATTTCAGTTTTATAACCCACCCAATCTATGGTACTTCATTACGGCAGCCTTAGCAAAGTAATACAGCTGCTCTGGTATATGTGGTGTACATGGAACACTTTACTTCATTATTGGTGCTCATTTATACCTGGCTGTCCTCTCCTGACTCCAGAGGATAACTTCCTTAAATCTAACTAACCACTGGGCAGTAAGCAGAAGTGATACAACACATTTCTGGGCCAAAGCTTTACATTATTGAGTAAACATATTCCATAACTTTCTTCCCATGTCTTGGTGATTAGGGAAGGATGGGTTGGGATGAAAGTGCCAGAAGGTGTCAGAAGACAGAAGTGGCCCAGATTCTAAACCATCACCACCATGGAGAACTGGTCCGGATCTGCAGAGGACACTGTGTGAAAGAGAAATAAGCTTTTCTGTTAAGCCATTAACATTTTTGAGGTTACTGTTACACAGCATAACTTAGCTGACCCTCACTCATACACCCACCCTGTGTGTGCTTAGGAGAAAGCCTCCTGGGGGGTCTTGGGTCCTTACTTACATCCGGTCTATGAAAAGAGAATCAGCCCCTCCAAGGAAATCATTGAAAAGTGAAACAGATTGGCAATGGAAGGAAAAGTCCACGTGGAGACTTAACAAACCAGAAATGAGTCTGTTAATGTTTTTTATATTTGTCCAAGGGGGCTGAAAAAGAATCTAATAGACATGAGCAGTTAGTGGCAGAAAAGTGCATGCTTTGGCATAAGGCGGGATAGGTCAATGGGTCCTATTATAGCAGTAAGGAAACGTCCGTCAAGACCTTCTCTGGTTTCATTCTCGCCAGGAAGGCCCTTTGATCCTGGGAGGCAGATTTCCTGGATAGTCAACAAGAATATCTATTCCCACAAAAATATATACTACCAGAGAAAACTAGTAAATAGTTTTCCCTGTCCATGTCAATTAAATGTTTAACTTGTAGAATTCTGACAAATGCCCCAAGACTTCATCACCTCAAAATGTCCTGATTATTAAAGTTCCAGATCTCTGCAAGAAAACGCACCCAGAGTAAGCCACTAGTCTTACCCATCTTTACTAGACAAAATATGGGGAGGAGAGCCCCTAAACCCACTGGTAAGAATTCATTACACGTGGCCTTTTTTATCTACATAATCAAGCACCACCTAACGACAGGCGTACATTCTAAGAAATGCATCATTAAGATACTTTTGTCCTGGTGTGAACATCATGCAGGTACCTGCACAAACCCAGGTGGTGGAGCCTGCTACACACCTAGGCTGTGTGGGACAGCCGACTGCTCCTGGGCTACACACCTGTACAGCACGCCTATCATACCCTCCTCTCATGTAGGCAGCTGTAACAAATGGTAAGTATGCATTTAAAGACACCGAAACTTAGAAAAGGTACAGTATAAATATGGTTTAAAAGATGAAAAAAAAAAAAGCTGCATCTGTTCAGAGCACTTACCATACATGGAGCTTGTAGGAGTGGAAGTTGCTTTCAGTGAGTTGTGAGTGACAATGACCCAGGATATTACTGTGCACCACTGTAGACTTTATAAACACAGTTCACAAAGGCTACGCTACATTTAAAAATATAAAATTTTTCTTTAATAATAAATTAACTTAAACTTCCTGTAACTTTTTTATTTTATAAACCATTTAATGAGCTTTAGATTTTTTAAACTTTTTTGACTCTTTTGTAATAACATTTGATGAAAACATTCTATAGCCATATAGAAATATTTTTTCTTTGTGTTTGCATTCCTCAAGCTTGTTAGTTTTAAAATTTATTTTTTACTTTTGAAATGTTTTCATTAAAAATGAAGACACAAACGTACCCATCTACGCAGGGTCAGGATCATCAACCAGGTGTTTCCCCTCCACACCTGGTCCCAGTGGAAGGTCTTCAGGGGCAGTAACACTCATGCAGCTGACATCTCAGGATAAGACCTCCTGAAGGACCTGCCTGAGGTTGTTTTACTTTTGTATATATAAGTTAAAGGAGCACACTCTAAAATAATGATAAGAAGCATAGTATAGTAAACACACAGACCAGTAACATAGTCATTTATTATCATTAACAAGTAGTACGTACTGTACATAATTCTGTGTGCTGGAGATGTATAGGACTGGTGGGGTAGTAGGTTTGTTTATACCAGCATTTCTGCAAACACTGATGCGTTATGCTACAATGTTATGGCAGCTACAACATCACCAGGTGATAGAGATTTTTCAGCTCCACTACAATCTGACGGTACTACCATCTGCCATACATACGGTCATCGTTGACCAGTACATTATTTGAGGCATATGAGTGTACTTAATTTTATTCATTTATATTCATTTCTCATTCCCATTCCTATTCACAAGTTGTCTTATAAAGATTGTGTTTAACGTGCCCAGAAAAATGTAAAGTTGTCTATGCCATATTGAGCCTTTTACCTACCTGGTCGGTCTAAAACTTGTCTTTTGATCTTAGCCCTTGATTTTTGTCTCATCTGGAAACACTTGGGCCAGGGAGTCAAAAGAGGCTGAAATCCAGCCAGCGCTCCACTTGCTAAGTTGTGTAACCAGACACGAACTTTATTATCTACCAGATAGGGCCCCCATTCTAACTATTTTCCCCAGAGGGGCTGCTTTTCTCTAACTCACACAAAGGTCCTGGTGAGTGGCAGTGACTGTGCCCTCACATTCCACACACCTTTCCAAAGCTTGAGTGGCAATCCTTTCCCTCAGTGCTACGTCCACACTATCGTGTGCAAACTTTAAATCAGACAATCCCTTAACCGGGCATACCCCGTCTCCACTGACTAAGGCATCATTTCTGTGACTGGGGTTCCCCTGGCATCCACTAGACATATGCTTTCCATATCATTACTTAATTCTGTGGTTCTAAACAGTATCACCAAAAGAGGCAACTTGGAAGTTTGTGGTGGTGGCTTTTGGGTTCTGACAATAATTAGGAGCACTACTGGCTTCTATGAGCAAATACTGGTCTTCCTGCAATGTCTACAAAAGTTCTCCTCAATGGACAATTATCTCTTATTCTACACAACTTGAAACTATTCTATGCAATTTCACAGAGATGAAAAACGTTCACACAGTCAGGCAAGTACTCAACTTTATACTGAACACAAAGTACTTCTGCACTATCTTAATGTGCAAAGATTATACTACTATAGTATTGTTCAAGAATTGTTCATTATATGTATTAGAAAACCGCATCACTAATTGCATCACTCCTATTAGCCAAGCCACCATTACTAGGCATCTCTCCAGCCTATGTTTGTAGCTATGGCATTGACAGAGAGCCCAGCATCAGGCAAACATTTGACTCCTTAATTAAATTTTCTCACATAGCCATGTCTACATATTTAAGTTCAGGAAAAAAGGTGTTGTTGTATTGTAAATCGCTTTCCTTTAGTTTTAGCTTCATTTTAGTTAAGGCATTATATTACTGTTATTGTTGTTTTCATGTGTGTATGTAGTCAATTACATTGTTAATGAATGTCAGCTCAAGATCATAAATGTGTTGTTAAAAAACAATGCAACTTTCTTATAAGGAGGGGCCACTGCATCTGATAAGTTGAAATCAATTCCTTAACCATTTAAATACCTGGCCTCCCAGGCTTCAGTGATAACCCCTTCCCCAATAATTTTCTAAAGAAAGCCTTTTGAGGGTAGGAAATCCCTCAAATTTCCCATTTTTTAAAATTTAGGGTGCCCATCAATCTCACAATTTTGAGGACTACTCACTTAAGGAACCATATCCAGTAAGAGTCTCACACATGGAGAAGAGAAATACACATGGTTATGTATGATGAGATTAATTAAAACAAATCACATTGCATAATCACAGGAAATTTTAATTTCAAGCTAATGAAGGATCTGGAAAATTCTTTTTTTTTTTTATTGAATGGTAACTATGTACATTAATGCACTTCTGGGGTACAGTGTGGTGTTTTCACATACAATTTGAAACATTTCCATCAAACTGGTTAACATAGCCTTCATGTCACTTTCTTAGTTATCGTGTTAAAACATTCTTATTCCACTCTTAGAAAGACTCACTTGTCCTCTTGTAAGATAAATCACAGAAGTGATCCCTCCAATTCCCCTCCCTCCACCCATTTCCCCCCTCCTCTCTCCCTCCCCATATTCTTAGGCTATTATTAGGTTGTAGCTTTTATATGAAAGCTATAAATTAATTTCATAAT
>CAUYQV010128195.1:0-18875 GCA_963574575.1 Galagoides demidoff | reverse complement strand
GTGATATAAAATGTATCCATTGTCAACTGAAACTGTATTAATTATCGTTCCATTGCTGTATCTATGACTACCTGAGTTGTAACCCCCCTTAACCAACCACCTTTTGCTTCTGTAATATGCTTACACAAAGCCTATAAAAGGTAACTCACCCTCACACCGGGGCTGCTGACTGTCTCTTGGAGCAGCAGCCCCTGCAGCAGGTAAAATAATTTACCAATAATTAACCTAAGTGGGGGGTCCGAGTCTATTTTTCCAGGTCCCCTAAGTTATTTCAATATCTTCTATGTGTGTGCATCCTACTTCTTCCTTAACTAGATTTTTTCCCTCACCATATCTCACACATGTGTCGGCATAATCTTTAGGCAATTGTCTTACTACATGCTGTTCATAAGGCCTAAGAGAAATAATTAAAATGGGTCAGGTGTGGTGGCTCACACCTGTAATCCTAGCACTCTGAGAGACTGACTGAGGTGGGTGGATTGCTTGAGGTCAGAAGTTTGAGACCAGTCTGAGCTAGAGTGAGATCCCATGTCTACTAAAAATAGAAAAATTAGCTAGGTGTTATGGCAGGTGCCTGTAGTCACAGATTCTTGGGAGGCTGAGGCAAGATGTCACTTGAGCCCAGAAGTTTGAGATTGCTGTGAGCAATGATGCCATGGTACTCTACCCAGGGTGACAAAGTGAGACTGTCACAAAATAAAAATAAAAATAAAAATAAGTAATTAAAATGGAAGGATAAGCAAAATTTTGAACTTGCGTCCTGTTGTAGCAGTGCTCACACTTTACATCCTCCTTTTATATCCTAGCTCTGGGACCAGAGTTGTAGACTTGACTTTCCCCAGTGCTTGTGGACCATGTGAGGTTCCATCATTGTTGAGGGAGAATCTGGTGGAGGGTAGACTAGTGACTACAGAGAGGTGGGGGCAGTCGTCTGCTTCCTGTGGCATCAGCCACAGGGTTTTCTTTCCCCCACAGGACTCCAGAGGCTCCAGCTGAAGGGCTCCAAGGTTGAGTAGAGGGCAGGGGTGGCAGCTGTAACCCTGAGTGCAGTGGACAGATTGTTGAAAAATATCTCTACCACCTTGATAGGTGAGGGGGTGTCTTACTCTTTTAATTTGTGCTGGAAATATCTGCTACCCATGCATGTTACCTTTGGAAAGTAATTTTCCTGGGGCCATATTCTCAGTCTCCTGATGCCATCTCCATTCACCATTAATTTTCTAAAATTATTTTTGACAGCTACTGAAATATTTGAAGCTGGAAAGGACAAAGATACTTCAGAGGAACTTGTTAAGGCACTCAAAGAAGTTCTTGAAGACTTTATATTCCCGGAAGAAGTTGTCCCTGATGTTTGGAAAGCCATTCGTGATGCCAGAAAAATAGCCCCTCTCTGAAGAAATGAACCATTCTTTTTATTTTTAAAAAGCCCTATGAGATCTCCTTTTGATGCAATAATTAGTACAATTAAACTCTGGTTTAATTATATGGGTATGGAATTCATTGTTTGAAATGTAATTTTTTCTGGGTACTTTTTAATGGAGTTCTTAAGTAGTATTCATTTTTTTATTTTCATTTTTTTTATTAAGTCAAATACACATAGATCATAAATACATTTATGTGTATGTGGGGTACAATGTGTTAATTTTTAAAATACAATCTGATGTGATTACATCAAACCAATCAACATAGCTTTTACCTCATTTACTTGATCAAAGTGGTATTCTTAAAATAAATGACCTACAATATGAGCAATTTTAATATTCATTCAGAAGATTTTTACAAGTTTTAAGAAGTATTTCTAGTGATGACTTTGCTTCCCATTAACTCCCATGCTTTGTTTTCCACATATGAGTAGTTCTTTTGCAAAATCTCCATGTAATGAATATTAGAATTGGAACGGTGATTTACCTCATGGCATCTTCATTGTTTTACGGGTTTGAACAGGACATGTTCAGAGAGAAAGGGTGAACTGTGCCTCCCACAGGTCCAGAAGCCTTGTTTCTATCCCCTGAGTAAGGGGAGGAAGATTCTTACTATCTGTTGAGTTCTGCGGCCCACTTTATAAAATAAAGATTGAGTGATTTTCTTTGCTTCTTTGTGATTGCTCTTCAAACTTGTGGTTGAGGGCACCTGTGGCTCAGTGGGTAGGGCGCTGGCCCCATATACTGAGGGTGGTGGGTTCAAACCCGGCCCCGACCAAAGTGCAACAAAAAATAGCTGGGCGTTGTGGCAGGCACCTGTAGTCCCAGCTACTCAGGAGGCTGAGGCAAGAGAATCGCCTAAGCCCAGGAGTTGGAGCTGTGTGACGTCATGGCGCTAGGTGCTCTACTGAGGACAACAAAGTGAGACTCTGTCTCTACAAAAACAAACAAACAAACAAAAACCTTGTGTTTGAAATTGACTGAGGGGTGTGTGTGTGAGTGAGATTGAGTGAGATAAGGCTGAAAAAGAGGCAGATCGGGTAGAACCACTTGCATTTGATGGTTTTTTTTTAGGGCGGGTTCCTAAAAGATTATTTCCTTTCTCACTTGTAGCTGCTTTTATCTTACCTTTTATAAACACTCCAGGGGATGTTTTATGTTCTTTATAGAATTTTTCTTTTAAAAGATATCCACTCAAAATAACTATGTTTGAGAAAAGTTTTTGGAGGCTAAGCAGCAGCCTTTTTCTGCCCCCTAAAGTTTAGAGGCGACATCATCAGGAATAGATCACCTCCTCCTGGAAATCAAGGCACAGGGGACAACTGAGAGAAGGTATTAGCCTATGATTTTAGAGTTCTAGTACATTCCCGCTGAACCTTACATGACTGGAAAAATTGGGGGTAAATGACTGTCTCATCACTCATCTGACATTTTACAGATATAAGAGAAATGGAAATGAAAGGTTTTAACAGAGATCATTAAATAAGGCAGAATGTGGTATGAACACACCTTCTTCTCAGAGTTAGATGAAAAATGCTGTGTGCTGCCACGGCAACCAGAAAGAGTCACCTGTTAGGGAACATATTCTAGGAAATCAGAAGCAGTTCCCCTTCATGTTGGGTTATGGTTTGGGTAACTGTTGTTTTCTGGGAAAACTTTAATTTTACTGCCACCCACTCCCCTTTTGCTTCAATTTAATGCCACAAAGCTGATATTCTTTGTCTGATTAATCTCAAATCTGCACAGAAGCTGTTTTAGTCATTCACTTGTAACAAAAGTAGCCTGTAGAATACAGATTGTCCACTGGTCTTGCTCATCATTTGAACATGGAATCCAGCTCAGGTTGGAATTCATTGGTGCTGGTTTAGTGGATTTTTTTTGGAGGTTTCAAAATATTTATGTGCCAGCTTTCACGAAAGATATAAAAAAAGGGGATGATATTTTTAGGGACAGGAAAGTTATTGGATGACTTAGAAGGTCCATAGAAACAGTTTAAACAACAACAAAATAATTTTTTTGGTACTAGACATTAGATTTGAAGTGAGACATCATTTATTATTGATGGATGTCAGTTTCATCTTTTCTGGGCGTGCATGAAGACTGAAATGTGGTGGTGACTCCCTGATTTATGGAATGATATCTTCACAATTATTTTTTTGTGTGTAAGTTACCAAGGTCCATGCATTCAGTGGGCCACTGTCATTACCAAGGGCTTCAGCAGGGACTGGGTGCAATAGGTTTTTCCTTGAAATGTCCTTGTCTCTCACCTCTACTGCTAAGGTCTCTCACCTCTACTGCTAAGCTAATGCTAAGGTCAGTTTCTTTATGTCATTTTGTTCCCACACCTGAAAAATGTATCTATTTGTGAACTTTGTGTCTTTTTGTAACTCTCATTTCACTAAAATCATCTGTTTTTAGCCTAATCTGTCAGTGTGGGCTCCCATTCTGCTGCTATGAGACGCACCGTTTTTTTTTTAAACGTTCCATTTCATCAGCTCTGTTAGATGCTGTCAGGATTCTGTCCTTTTTCCTTGTTCTCTAGTTATTTTTTCAATGGTAGATGATTAATTTATTTGTTTTTGACCTCCTTCCACTGGAAACAGCACCCTCTTTCAGCAGTGACCACTAAAAGCACACACACTGTATGCCTTTCGACTGTGGTAGGGAATGCAGATGATAATTGAGCAGTGAGTTTATGGACAGAGCTGAGTCCTGATCAGATGGACACATTCTGAGAATTACAAATAGACACGTTGGGTATTTCTGTGGGGTTAAAAAATACAATTATATACTTTTATGATGGGAAACTCTTTTTTTTTGGAGACAGAGTCTCAAGGTGTCACCCAGGGTCGAGAGCTGTGGCATCATAGCTCACAGCAACCTCCAACTCAAGCTCAAGTGACCCTCTTGCCTCAGTTTTTATATTTTTATTGTATATATATACATACACATATTTTTGCAGACAGAGTCTCACTATGTTTCTCTCAGTAGAGTGCCATAGCGTCACAGCTCACAGCAACTTCCAGCTCTTGGGCTTAGGTGATCTCTTGCCTCAGTCTCCTGAGTAGAGTTTTTTTATTTTCAGTAGAGAGGGAATCTTGCTTTTGCTCAAGCTGGTCTCAAACTAATGAGCTCAAGCAATCCACCCTCCTCCTTCTCCCAGAGTGCTAGGATTACCCACGTGGACCACTGTGCCTGGCCTATGATGTGAAACTCTTTAAGAATTGAATTATAAAAGTAGTAATTGGTTAACCTCTGTTTGTAACTGCTATATCCAATGTTATAATGAGATGATAATTAGAATTTAATTTTTTCACATGATATAAAATATGCAACATACCCCCCTTATAACTTTAGTAAATGGTATTTTCCAAGTAAATCACACTTTATGTAGTGAGATCTTCATCACATCTCGAGGCTCCTTGATCATCAGTTATCATTGCCTGTCTAGCATAGTAGCAAAATGAATTTTATCAGCGAAATGGAGTTTTCAACATAATGTTTCTTCTAAATAGAGCACAGTTATCAAGCAAAGATATGAAAGATTGATCAAAGAATGGCCCTTTTGGCTTGGCGCCTGTGGCTCAAGTGGCTAAGGCGCCAGCCACATACACCTAAGGTGGCAGGTTTGAATCCAGCCTGGGCTCGCCAAACAACAATGACGGCTGCAACCAAAAAATAGGGCGTTGTGGCGGGCGCCTGTGATCCCAGTTACTTGGGAGGCAGAGGCAGGAGGCTCGCTTGAGCCCAGGAGTTGGAGGTTGCTGTGAGCTGTGAAACCACAGCACTGTACCCAGGGAGATAACTTGAGGCTCTGTCTTAAAAAAAAAAAAAAGAATGGCCCTTTTACTCTCTGATATATATAAAAATACATGGATATCAACAGCATTGCCATTATGCTGGTGGAGGGACC
Source organism: Galagoides demidoff (assembly GCA_963574575.1). NCBI lineage: Eukaryota > Metazoa > Chordata > Mammalia > Primates > Galagidae > Galagoides > Galagoides demidoff. The sequence continues at coordinate 13,541 of CAUYQV010128195.1, read as the reverse complement.
AGGTTAGAAAAATGCTGAAGTGTTTACCCAAGCTAATCGTGAAGACAGAGACAGGAGATGCTGTTCAGCTCACAGACCCAAGTATTAGTGCCCTGTGCAAAATGCACGTTTATTATCTTCTTGACACAGATTGAAGGAGATGAGTAATTACAAGTTCTCATTGATACTACGGTTATAAAATGTTCCTAAAATTGTGAAGTTTATAAAATGGCACAGCTGTCCCTACCCTATTACCTTAAGACTTAGTTCTAAGAAATGACTCATGGTTATCATCTGCTAGGAGGGTGACAACTTCAATGGAGACATTAGTCTCCGTAAGACCTAAGTATATCCAGGATATTTTTTAAACGATAACAAAAAGGAGAAATTAAAGATAATTTCTTAAAGAGAGTTTGGAGTAAACATTTAATATTCTGAACTGTTATGCCATGCAACTATATTAACTACATACAGTTAAAACATTTTCCTTTTTTGGGAAAAAAAAGTTTTTCTTTTTAATAAAAATTATAGCATAGACTTAAATTTTTTTTGAAATTGAAATTTGGGGGGCTATTAACCAATATATGAAAGTGTAAATTATATTTTGATATGGTTCTGAAATGTATTATTTACTATATTTCTGAGCATAGATATACATATTTGGTTATGTGTTGGTCCAAAAGAGAATTATTGGCAAAGCTATAATTTTATATTCTTATAATTTAAAATATGATTCCTTAAAATAAAAATCTTTTCATTAAAAAAGTGACAGTATTTCTGTCACAAAAAAAGATTGGGTTTAATAATTTTAGATTTTTAAATATTATTTATAACACAAAAAATATTATTTTTCAGGTCTTTATCTTTTTAACATATCTTTGGTATATTTTTCTTAACATATTTTGTGCAAAGTATCAAATTCTAAAATTATTTGCTTTGATGCGGTAGAAATGCATTCATCTGCTATAATATTCTAAGATAAAAGTCATAAGCTGTATCTCTTTTAAGATGGAGATTTCACTTATCCAATTTTATGACCTTAGATTTCCAAACAACTGTGTGAGTTAACAAGTAGAAGAACCACCAACCCACAGCTGTTAGGTCATTATGCCTATTGGCTTTCTTATCTTCTTCTTCATTTTTTTTTTTTAAATCATAGCTGTGTACATCAATGCAATCACAGGGTACAGTGTGCTGTTTTCATATACATTTTGAAATACTCTCATCAAACTGGTTGACGTAGTCTTCATGTCATTTTTTTAGTTATTGAGTTAAAACATTCATACTTTGCTTTTAGAAAGCTTCTCTCATACCCTTGTAGGATAAACCATAGAGGTGACCCCACCAATCACCCTCCCTTCCCCCATCCACTCTTCTCTCGTCCCCTCTCCCCCCCCCCTTCCCCTATTCTAAGGCTATAAGTAGGTTATAACTTTCCTATGAAAGCTATGAATTTATTAAATGCACAAATACATGTATAGCTACAGGTTGTGATGGTGCCAGGGAGGGAAAAGAGCCTGAGCTTTCCTTTGGGCTTCCTCTTAGAATAATGGTATCTTTGGAAGTGACCTTGAGAAGGACCATAGGATCTCGGGCTTAGAGAAGCCAAGGAGCTACTGTCCCTCGGGTACTGCTGTGCGCCAGGCCCTAAATGGTATGATTCATGCACAAATCTCTTTCAGTCCTTACTAAGGGGGAACTCTTTGGCCCTGCTGACATGGAAAACTGAGACTCCAAAAAGTTCAGAGGACTTACTCGAGATCTTCTGTCAGTGACAGAGCCAGAACTGAACACAGTTCGGTTCATTTCTCTCTGCCGTATTATAAATTAGATTGCTTTACCCCAACACCGGTGACATTTTGGGGACTCTGTGTGGGGGGGCATGGGCATCCTGTGCAATGTAGGATGTTGAGCAGCATTCCTGACCTCCATCCTCTAGGTGCCAGCAGCACCTCCTCCCCCAACCAAAAATGTCTCCAGACATCATCAGTGTCCCCTTATGGAGCCTGGGAAATCACCCCCATTTGAAAGCCAGTGCTACAGACTATGTGTTATTAAACTATCTTGTCTCCCCCCGAGCAGTCGCTGGCCCATAGCAGGGATCCAACTAATGACAGAATGGAAGAAAAAAGGGAAGGCAAGAAAGGATGCAGGAGGAGAGGAAGAAAAGGAGGGAGAGGAGGAAACAAGGGCCAAGTTCACCCAGTGTGTAACCCCCATGCACAGAGGACGATGCCCCATGGGTTTGGCTTTCCACATTAAATGTATAGAGCGACCACCACCCAAAAGTGAGGTGAACCAAGCCATCCTGTGTCCTCCCATCTGCAATTCAATTACCCATTGTACAAAACACCCCAAGGACTCCTCCAAGGTTCTTCACAGAACAATATTTATCCCAATTGATTGTTATTATTAGCAAGGGGGTCTCAGCTGGCCTGGGCTCTGCTTCTCACTACCCAGGAGTTCTTCCATTTCCAGCTCTGCAGGGGTGTGGCGCATAATACCACAATCCTTCAGCTCAGAATTTCCCCCAGACTTGAAGTCAAAGACCAGTTTTCTGTTTGTACATTTCAATCAGCACAAGCACAGACATTTCCAAGCCAGATGTTTCCTGTTGGTATTCACTGTGTCCTGAGAAGGTGGCCTGTTAAAGCCGTGTGATTGGACAAGCCTTTCAATCAAAACTTTTATTCCTGGATATGAGTGATGGAAGAGAGTTTCGATATCAAATCCAGACAGCAGAGAAGTGTCCCATCTACCAGCTTCCATGTGCTTTGAATGAGACCCAGACGTGTCCTTCTTGTACTGGGCACCTGGTTAGCAGCACAGCATGTGAGAGTCATAGACACAGACTCATTTCTCACCTGTGACATTTACTAGTTGGGGGACTCTTGGGAGGGTACCATAGTTTTCTGAGTCACTGTGTCCTCATCTATAAAATAGAGATACTAATATCGCCTACCTCATAGGGTGGTTGGGAGAAATAAATAAATCACTCAAAGTACATAGAAACCTTTTAGCACAGGGCTTAGCAACCACTAAATTCTCAATTCATGATTGCCCTTCTTTTGACAATAATCTTGCATGAAGGGCACAATCTGATTGCTCTAGGAAATTCAAACTTAAACTGAATGAAGTCCTCACCAAGCTTCATTCTAGCTGGAGAGATATAAGTCAGCATAGGGATGCTGTCTGGGGTCTGTCTGGCCCCAGCCGTGCAGCCTTAAACGTGTTGCTTCTCAAAGCTTCAAGTTGCTCTCCTGGGAATGTCAGGGTGGTGATCCCTGACTTTCATTATTGTGGGAAGGATTTAACTATTTGGCCCATAGCACAAAGGAACTCGGGACATGGTAGGTAGATGTATTGTTGGCCACCTCTAAGCATCATAGTTGTGGGTGGTTCTTATTAAAATGAATTGCAATCCGAGGAAAAGCAGTATGATGGGGAAAGGATAGTCATGGTGATTTTATTTGTGATAGAAAAAAATTGACTTACCCACATTAAGCCTCAACTTGACTTAGAAGGATGTGAGGCTGTGGAAAAAAAATTGAAACTTGCTTCCTGCTACTTCCTATAACAACATTGGAGGGAATTCCTATGTATTAAGGACAATGTCAAGTCCTCTCACTTCCTTTATGATCTGGAGTTAGGACTCTGTGTCTTTAATGGGAATAGACAGGAAGTTTCTGGCTCATACTGATCTCAGGGGTTTCCCAGTGATTATCTAAGAACAGAGATGATAGATGAGTATGCAGAGTGATAGAAAATCTAAATCTAAATCTAAAGATGCCTAGTATTTATGGTACAAGATTTGAGACAGAATTTATATCTTGGTTCCACTCACCACAATCTATGTGACTTTGGACATGACTCTTAACCTCTGAAACACCACCTAGTGGGTGCGTGTGATGTGAGAATGTAAGACTAGGAAGCCATCAATATTGTATGATGGAGGAGTCAACCTGGTGAGGAAGACAACAAGGCAGTTGAAAGAATCATGTAGAAACAAAGCCAGAGCCTTAAGAGTAACGTGAATCCCTGGATCAAACCATTCCTGAATGAGAATTTCCCAGGGCAGGTCAATTCTATGAGCCAACAATCTTCCTATTTCCCCCTCCTCCTTTCTTTTTTCTTTAACCTAATTTAGGGTAGAATTTCTGTTGCTTGCAACCAAAATATTCCTAACTAATACACTGTTTTCTCTGCCCTGCTCCTCCAAACTTCCCAAAGAATAAAACAAGATAATAAGGTATATGAAAATGACATGTAAACTGTAAAGCACTGTACCAATTAGATGTGATGATTATCAGAATAACTATTTTTTCTGCCTCAAGAACTTCCTAGCCCAGAGTAATCTAATTTGCAGCAGATGTGGAATATTTCTTTCCATTGCTCTGAAATGTATTAGTTTCATTATGTTAAAATTATTAGATCATGCATTGATAATGGTGCTTAATGGGGCTAACAGTATTATTCTCCTATAAACAGCAATATCTATAATTAATAACTCTGTTAAGGCTTCTTGTATTCAGTAGTACTAATTACATTTCAGCCCTCATCAGTCTGAGTCCAACTGGAGTAGTCTGAGTGAAAACTAATCCACAGTCTTCGAGGGAAGCAATTCCAGACCTTCAGCATCTACTTGTCTGGAGAGGAGAGCAGTAGTCTCTGTTCCAGCTCTACTACTGAATCTCTGTGTGTGACCTTGGACATGTCTCTTAACCTCTGTGGGCCTTAGTTTCCCCACCTATAAAATGAAAAGATTAGATTTGCCAGAGATCCTTAACTTTTGGTGAATGCCTGTGAGAATATGCTGAAAACTCTGGACCTTCCCCCAGAGAAGTGCACCTCTGCATTTTACATGTGGGATCATTTCTACACAACTGCAAGAGGCCAGTGGAAGACTCTATTTGTTTTTTCCTTTTTCATCAAGCCAAACCAATAAGACATCAGAGCTAAATGACCATTAAGCTCTATATTTTTAGTGTCCATAATTCCATGATTCTCCAAGAACACATTCATATTTGAGTTTTAGAAAGTTCATATTTGAGTTTTAGAAAGTTTATTTAACTAAAAGATAGAAATTCTTTGAGCACGAGTATTGGTGGGGAGAGGCCAAAAGGAGGGGGCCAGTGAGAAGGTTGTCACAGAGATCCTCATGAAATATGGGGTAGCTCAGATGAGGATAACAGAAGGGGATGGATTGGACAGATAGCCTGGAAGCAGAAGTTGGTATAAGATTAGATTTAGGGAGGGATTCCTAGGATTTTTGGCTATCTAAGGAATAGGAAGCCTAATTACAGTGATTTAAACAATGATAAGAATCTTTTCATTTTTAATCAGGTGATAAACATCTAGAGGCAGATGGTCCACCCTTATTTGGCAGCTCTTCAATATTTAAAGAACTTGATTCTTTCTCTCTGTCCCACCACCATTTCATATTAGTTCTATCCTCAGAGTGAAAAAGGGCTGCAGAAGTTCCAGCCACCACACTCGTGTTTTTGGTTATAAGGAGAACAAGGAGAGGTAAAAAATAGAGACCCTTAAAGAGCTTTTCTGGAAGCAAACTTCCACTTACCTCTCATCAGCTAGAACTGTTACTCCGAGCTGTGGGGAGGCTGAAAATGTAGTAACAGTGTTTCATTAGGTATAATGTCTAGGATTCTATTATTAAGGAAGAAAGAAGAAGCAATTGGCCATTTCTACCACAGTTTCATTTACAAAGGAAGTGGGGGTAGACAGGAGAGTGGGAGAGAATCAGGCTTCAGGGAGGTAGATAATGAGTTCAGATTGGAACATGCTGGCTTTGAGTGTTCAGGGAACAAGCCTAAGGGTTGTCCAACAGACACTTGAATGTACATGAAACTTGGGAAAAGACCTGGACCAGAGCTAAAGATCTGAGGGCTACCAAGAAATAAAGGGCCTGTGGAATTCTGCGTATTTTCTTAAGAATGATCTCAAAACAAAAACTTGATGATTTCAAATCTCCTTGTAATCCTTAAAATATTTCAAAGTCTTCTCATGGTTTGAAATATTCTCATATTCTCACGATACAGATGAAAATCCTTAATGTGAACGACACTGATTTTCTTATTCTGGCCCCTAACCACCAGCTTCATCTAAATCACATTCACCTTTGCCCTGCTCACCTCATGGGCCGTGCCGGTGCTGGCCAATCTCCCCTCTCCATCTCCACCTCCAGTTCTGCATTCTGCAGTCTTGCCTCTGTTGGCCTTTACAAGCCTTACAATGTCAGAAAATTGGAATACTCACCCCAATTTTACAGATGAGCAGGACATCAGCTCTGAGAGTAAAAGAACATCTCTAAGGTCATACAAGAAGTAAGAGGCAGAATCAGAAATCAGAGCCAAGGTCTTCAAGCGGCTGGTACCTTCTCTCTACTCAGCATACGAGGCGACTACTTTGGGGGGTCCTCCATGCCCTCACAAAAAAAGAATAGATGAGGGGAGCCCTGGACACTCAGAGTTGACTCCAATAACAGGCCTATTGAATCAATCTGGACAAAAGCCTCCCCCATCACTGTTTTCTTCCCTCCCTCCCGCCTTTCCTTTCCACTTCCCAGAGGAACTTGATTAATCCATTAGGTTTAACCTCTCTTTAACTTCCTGATTAGTTACATTTATAAACTACGTTTGTTTTCACTTTCTCATCAAGTCAACACCCCCAGAAAAAAAAAATAGGCCAATTTTCAGTGCCACTGATTTGCTACAATTTCTGAAAATCAGACCGAGCTGAAGGGAAACACGACTGGAATTTCAATTCCTCCTTTTCACGTTGCAAGGTATCTTTACAGGGTGGAGAGAAATGTATCTGTATCAGAGAAGGAGAACACTCAGGCGGGATCCCAGATGTGGCCAAGGTGGCAAAATATCAAGCCTGTGAGTAAGAAGATTAGTAAATTGTATAATTTCCATCTCCTGGTTGAGTAATAAAGCTGCCAAGCACAAAGAAGCAAACGCTAAAGCTAAAAGATTATATGTTTTATCAGCAAAGTGAAAGACTCAAGGCGATTTCCCTGCTTCCGTTTGCTCCCTGCAGTCTGTGGTCCAGGATATTTAAAACTTAAATTAATTTTTGTTTTTTTTTAAATAGTAATACATGTACATAGTAAAAAGCCAGCACTTCTCCGTGCAACGTTACCCCCAGTCCCGCTCCACGCAGGCAACCATAGTCAATATTTCAGGCTGTCTTTTCTGGTATTCATCTCCATATCTTAGGTAACATACTAATACTACTAATTTTTATTTATTTTGTTTGGGAGGGAACAGAGTCTCACTATGTTGCCCTTGGTAGAGTGCTGTGGCGACACAGCTCACAGCAACCTCCAACTCTTTTTTTTTTTTTTTTGAGACGGAGCCTCAAGCCATCCCCCTGGGTAAAGTGCCATGGCATCACAGCTCACAGCAACCTCCAACTCCTGGGCTCAAGCGAGTCTCCTGCCTCCGCCTCCCAAGTAGCTGGGACCACAGGCGCCCGCCACAACGCCCGGCCATTTCTTGGTTGCAGCCATCATTGTTGTTTGGGGGGTCCGGGCTGGGGATTCAAACCCGCCACCTCAGGGCTGGCGCCCTAGCCGATTGAGCCACAGGCGCTGAGCCTATCATAAGAGCTTCTAATAGCACCATACTTTGAAATATCTATTTTTTATTGTTTCAGGTTCATTGAGGGTACAAAGAATTAAGTTACACTGTTGGCATTTGTTAGGTAAAGTCCCTCTTATAATTGTGTCCTGCCCCCCAAGAGGTATGCCATACACCATGGCCCCCCCATTCTTATCCTTCCTCCCCTCCTCCCTCAATCCCCCAGCTCCCACTTTGAATTGAGTTTTTTCTCTTATGTGGGTGTATATTAGATATTCTACTGGCTTCATATTAGAATTGAGTACACTGAATTCTTGCTTCTCCATTCTCGTGATACTTTACTAAGAAGAACATGTTCCACCTCTATCCGGGTTAATACAAAAGATGTAACGTTTCCATCTTTTTTTTTTCTTTTGAGACGGAGCCTCAAGTCGTTGCCCTCGGTAGAGTGCCATGGCATCATAGCTCATAGCACCCTCAAACTCTTGGGCTCGAACAAGTCTCCTGCCTCAGCCTCCCAAGTAGCTGGGACAACAGGTGCCCACCACAACGCCTGGCTATTTTTCTGTTGCAGTTGTCATTGTTGTTTGGCAGGCCCAGGCTGGATTCAAAGCCGCCAGCTCTGGTGTATGGGCTGGCACTTTAGCTGCTTGAGCTACAGGTACTGAACCAAGTCTCCATCTTTTTTAATGGCTGATTAGTATTCCCTGGTATAGACATACCACAGCTTGTTAATCCATTCCTGGGTTGGTGGGCATTTAGGTTGTTTCCACATTTTGGCAACTGTAAATTGAGCTGTGATAAACAGTCTAGTGCAAACGTCCTTATGATAAAAGGATTTTTTTTTCTTCTGGGTAGATGCCAAATAATGGGATTGCAGGATCAAATGGGAGGTCTAGTTTGAGTTCTTCGAAGATTCTCCATACTTCCTTACATAATACTTTTGATGTTATAGATTTTTATCAAAAAATATTACTTCAAAAAAAATATTACTTCAATTGAGTGATGTGCCTTGGTGCTTACTGAGGAGGAAGGATCCTAAATTTCAGCAACTCCTCCCAAGAGCCAACTTCCAGAAGTGACAATAAGGACAGCACATGGGAAAGAAACTCCATCCTTTCTGCTAATTAATGGAGACCTACAGTCAGTTACCAGAACCCTGCATTTTCACATAGCAGTGCCTCTAAGCTCACCAGACAAGCAACCTTTCACATTTTGGGGGACACATCCTGATTGTTGCCTTCCAAAAGGGACAGCACCCACATCTGAGAATAAGTTTCTTGAGCTTTGGAGATGTTTTTACAAGGTAATCAAGCCCATGCTTTCAACACTCACCAGGATTTCTCCCAAACGTGCCTCGACATCATACAAATCTCCTGAAACATTTACTTAACACAGATTCTCACATCTACCAGTAGACAGTCTGACTTCAGAGTTTGAGGTGGCACTCTGGAATTACACTGGGTATGGTGACACAAACCTGTAGTCCCAGCTGCTTGGGAGGCTACCTTGGGGATCACTTGGGACCAGGCACTGCAGGTTGCAATGAGGTACGATTGTGCTACTGGACTGTAGCCTGGGCAAAAGAGTGAGACTTTGTCCCCCCAGAAAAAAGCTTTCTGGGAGACTTTGTCCCCCTCAAAAAAAGCTTCCTGGGAGCTGACAGGTCCCAAAGAAGAGATGACTGATGTAGACTTTGTGTTACTGGCCAGTCTTGGTGACAATTGTAGCTATTCATACAGGAGAGCTCTTGGACCACCTACATTTTGTAAAATCAGCCTTCCTTGCTTTTATTCTTTTATTTTGTAAGCTTTTTTTTTTTATTGTGGTAACATGTATATAGTATAAAATCCATCTTGTAGCATGTGAATTCCCTTCCTTTGTGAAGCTGAAATATATCCCATTGCATGAGTCTATCACTTTTCTTTAGCCATTCATCCGCCAACAGACACACGGGTTGCTTCTTCCCTTAGCTAATGTGAATAAAGCTGCTATGGACATAGGGGGCATATGAAATATCTCTAGAAGACCCTCCTTTCCGTTCTTTTGGGTGTCGACCCAGAAGTAGAATGGCTGGATCACATGGTAATTCTATATTTAATATTTTGTATTTTTATTTACAGGGGTACACACATTTTACTTATATAATTTCCTTTTGTACATTTTTAAGTCAAAGTTGTAAGTGTGCCCTTCACCTAGAATGCGTGCATTATACCAGTTAGGTGTGAATTTACCCAGCCTCTCCTCCGCCCTCTCACCTACTCAATTTCCTTGAATTTTACTTCCATATTTACACATAAGTGTTGATTGACTAGTTCTAACTTAGCACTGAGTATATGTGGTGTTTATGTTTCCACTCTTGAAATACTTCACTAAGAAGAATGGTCTCTGTATTTTTTTTTTTTTAGACAGAATCTCACTGTCACCCTGGATAGAGTGATGTGGCATCATAGCTCACAGAAACCTCCAACTCCTGGATTCAAGTGATCCTCCTGCCTCAGCCTCCAAAGTAGCTAGAACTATAGGCACCTGTCACAACACCCAGCTAATCTTTTGCCCCTATTTTTAGTAGAGATGGGTTCTCTCTCTTGCTTAAGCTGGTCTTAAACTCTTGAGTTCAAGTAATCTTCTTGCCTTGGCTTCCCAGAGTGCTAGGATTACAGGCATGAGCCACTGTACCTGGACCTCAAAACATTCCTTAAAGACAAACATAATATTATCTTAAAACTAAATCAGGAAGGTACCACTGTCCCAAATGTGTAGTAAGAAATTGAATCGCCATGAACAAGTTTACAACGTTCAATACTCTATGTGGAAAATCAAGAAATAACTATGTCAACATTTTTCAAATATTAAAAAAGCATCAGTTTATTCATTAACCATTTGAAAAATTCAAAGGAAATTCAGGTTCGGCGCCTGTGGCTCAAGTGGCTAAGGTGCCAGCCACATACATCTAGCTGGCGGGTTCAAATCCAGCCCGGGTCTGCCAAACAACAATGACAGCTACAACCAAAAAATAGACAGGCATGTGGCAGGCACCTGTAGTCCCAGCTACTTGGGAGGCGGAGGCAGGAGAATCACTTGAGCCCAGGAGTTGGAGGTTGCTGTGAGCTGTGATGCCACAGTACTCTACCCAGGGTGACAGCTTGAGGCTCTGTCTCAAAAAAAAAAAAAAAAAAGAAAGAAAGAAAAGAAAAGAAACAAAGAAAGAAAGAAAGAAACGAAGAACAAGTAGCTGAGGATTGTGGTGGTGTCTGTAGTCCCAGCTACTCCAGAGCCTGAGGCAAGAGGACTGCTCAAGCCCAGGAGTTTGAGGTTGTGTGAGCTATGATGCCATGGCACTCTATCCAGGGCAGCAGAGTGAGACTCAGGCTTAAAAAAAAATCTCCTTATAGCCTGGTAGAAGATAGGAATAAAAATTCCTTATTATCATTAAAAAAAAATTAAAGTTTGTGTTTTACCAAACAACATTCTTTTTTTTTTTTTTTTTGGAGACAGATCCTCAAGCTATCCCCCTGGGCAAAGTGCCATGGCATCACAGCTCACAGCAACCTCCAACTCCTGGGCTGGAGCATGTCTCCTGCCTCCACCTCCCAAGTAGCTGGGACTACAGGTGCCAGCCACAATGCCCGGCCATTTTTTGGTTGCAGCCATCATTGTTGTTTGGCGGGCCCGGGCTGGGGATTTGAACCCACCGCCTTAGGTGTATGTGTCTGGTGCCTTAGCCAATTGAGCCACAGGCGCTGAGCCAACCAACATTCTTTATACGGAAAATCTACAGGTTTGTATTAGGTGGGACCCCCCCATCCCCCGGAGAGGATCAGGATAAGAGATTAGTAATAGGAAATTTGGCATCAGAGAAGGGAATGTTCCGGAAACGTCAGTGTCTAACTTCCTTCCCCACCAGCACATAAAGGAGTATACATCTATCACACAGCCAGAAGCTTTAAGAATGTAAACCAATTTAACTTAACAGATACATAAACACACTTAGAATCTGCTTTTGAAAATTCACGCTAAAGGGAATTGATTCTGCAAATTCTATTATACAGAAAACCTCTACTCTGTTCACTCTGATGTACAAAATTAGCATTATTTTTTGCTTCCCACAGCTTGTAAAATACCACATTATTTGGCCAGAAAATTAATTCTCATGTTTCTCCCTTCCTTCTCTAATCACATTATTTTCATAAGAGGTCAAAAATAATAGAGCTTTAAGAATGTTCTGGGATTTGCATTTCCTTTCAAATAACAAGCAGAAGTTCCATATGAATCAGAGTGAGGCAACTCGGTTTCAATCTGATGTTAATTTGAAGTTGCCTGTTCAGAAAGGCTGTGGCTGGTGTGGCCTGACCACACACCTGTGATCAATGGGCTGCGATCTGGGTTTGTTTCTTCATGTGCTGCAGATGAAACAGATGTCTTATAGCTGTCTTCGTCAATAAAATAAGTGTAACACCTGAGTGCCTGGACTGGTGGATACTTAGGCAGAGAAATGATCATGGGAGTTTAGAACCCTCCAGAGAGAAGATACCTAGCAGGTGTCCTCAAACTACAGCCTATGGGTCACATGTAGCCTGTAGGACATTTATCCCGCCTGCCGGATGTTTTTGCCACCGCTGCCTGTCCTGCTTAGCAGCCGATTCGTCCCAGGGCCTGCAGTCCAGCCCTCCAATGGTCTGAGGGACAGTGAACTGGCCCCCTGTTTTAAAAGCTTGAGGACCCCTGAGAGTATCTTTGTACTGAAAGGGAATAAATGGTCTCACCTTTCTAAGGCGAGTACTAAAAGTCACTTACCTTCATGAAAAGCAACACCGTGTTTTCTGAGCTCAGTTCCTGTCGCAAATCCCCTCTTCCTATAGTCAGGATTTCTGCTGGCCGGGCGAGATGGCTCACGCCTGTAATCCCAGCACTCTGGGAGGCCGAGGTGGGCGGATCACCTGAGCTCAAGAGTTTGGGATCTGCCTGAGTAAGAGCCGGACTCTGTCTCTTTTAAAAAATAAATAAATAAATGCGGGGGGGGGGAGCGGCACCTGTGGATCAAGCCGGCCCCATATACCTGAGGTTGCGGGTTCAAACCTGATGCTGGCCATAAACTGCAAAAAAAACAAAAACAAAAACACATAGCTGGGCGTTGTGTTGGGTGCCTGTAGTACCAGCTACTTGGGAGACCGAGGCAAGGGAATCACTTGAGCCCAAGAGTCTGCGGGTGCTGTGAGCTGTGACACTACAGCACTCTACCAGGGGCAACAAAGTGAGACTCTTCTCAAAAAAAAAAAAAAAAAAAAGGGCGGAGCCCTAGCTCAGTGGGCAGGGCGTAGGCCACATGTACTGAGGCTGGAGGGTTCCAACCCAGCCTGGGCCACCTGAAGTCAACAATGACAGCTGCAACAAAAAAAAAAGCCATGTGTTGTGGCCAGTGCCTGTAGTCCCAGCTACTTGGGAGCCTGGGGCAAGAGAATTGCTTAAGCCCAAGAGTTTGAGGTTGCTGTGAGCTGTGATGTGACAGCACTCTACCCAGGGTGACATAGTGAGACTCTGTCTCCAAAAAAAAAAAAAAAAGAAAGAAAGAAAAATATTAGCAGTAAGAAACCAAAATAAATAATAGTCCTACATGTATTTATAGGAAATTCTAATCGTTAGCTGAAGAGTATATACCTTTATCACAAGAATTAGCTAAGTCTTCATCACAAACACAAATGTAACTATATGTGCTGAAGGATGTGTTAATGAATTTGATTGTGGTGGTCTTTATACAATGTATACATATATTAAATTGTCACATTATATACCTTTTTTTTTAGTACAGAGTCTTACTTTTTTTTTTTTTTTTTTTTTGAGACGGAGCCTCAAGCTATCCCCCTGGGTAGAGTGCCATGGCATCACAGCTCATAGCAACCTCCAACTCCTGGGCTCAAGCAAGTCTCCTGCCTCCTCCTCCCAAGTAGCTGGGACCACAGG
>CAUYQV010128194.1:0-70887 GCA_963574575.1 Galagoides demidoff | reverse complement strand
CCATATGGGAGACACTGAGTACACAGTCCCATAGCATAACTGAGGAAATTCTAGAAAATATTTCTTGAGAAGATAATTATTTATTTCGTTTAAATTTCAAATTAATATGAGAGTATGAATTTTTAGATTACATTGTTCTCACTTACCAGGGGATATCTATCTTATGAAATCTATTGAGGCTTAATTTGTGAGCTAATATATGGTCTATCTTAGGAAGTTATCTCATGTACACCTGAGAAGAATGTATGTACTATTTTCAAGTAGATTGTTCTGTTTATGTCTATTTGGTCTACTTTGCTTATTTCCCTACTTATCTTCTATCTGGTTGTTGTATCCATTATTATTAAGCAGGTATTGAAGACTCCAACTACTATTGTAGAACTGTATATTCTTTATTTTTCTCCCTTTGGTTCTACCAGTTTTTGTTTCAAATATTTTGATGGCATGTTTTCGGGTATATAAATGTTTATAATTACCTTCTTGCTTTATCAAGCCATTTATTAATATATAACATCCTTCTTTGTAACCTTTTGTGATATAAAGTCTCTTGCTCGATTGTTTTTCTTTTGAAGAGACAGGGTCACACTCTGTCACCCTGGTTAGATTGTACTTGTGTGATAATAGCTCACTGTAGGTTTGGACAACATACCAAGACCCTGTTTCTACAAAAAAAATCAAAAAATTAGCTGAGCATGGTGGCACACACCTCTACTCACAGCTACATGGGAGATAGAGGCGGGAGGATTACTTGAAGCACAGGAGTATAATCTATATCTTATCAGCAACTAAAGCCAAGAGGTATGAATGAATTTATCAAACTGTAGTCCTCTTTGCTAGTCACTTGGGAGCATGGTACTGAGGTGATAAGTGGGTGGGTTGGAAAACAACCATACGGTCACCTATGTGGGGTTTTTGAATTGTCAGCAGAGAGCAGCAGGGATGGGAGAGGCTGATCCAGCAAAGACAAGAGGAGCCTGGGAACTTCAGGTGTTGGGGAGCAAAGATAATGTTGTTAACTTTGTAATTTGGGAAGAAGGCTCCTTTATCTTGGCAGGAAGTGTTTACAACACCTTTGCATCCAGACTACCTGTATCTTATTCAAATGTGTTTCTGACCCAGCCTAATACTAATTCACTGTTATAAACAACTTAAGGCTGCTTCCTGAGTAAAGTCAGAAGTGCTGAACATTTGCCTCCTATAGATAATGAAGAGGGATTGATTACTTGTGAGTAGCAATGAAAGACCAATCCTGCCAATAGTTCACACTGTAAAGGACATTTGGTCGAGTAAGTGTCAGGATAACCAGCTCATGGAGATTTGTGCAAATCCCTCTGGCCATGGGGTTAAGGCGCCCTTTCTTGCCCTGCATTTTGTGATAAGCCACATCATGTTGGTATGGGACCAACTGGAATATAAACATCTGGTCTGTGGAAGAGAAGGCGGTGTTGAAGGAGACTGGAGATTTTTCTAGAAGATATGGCTGAGAGAGTTCACAAAGACCCCACAGAAAGGCCAGAATGGGACAAATAGAAAGTGATGCCTTGGTTGGCAAGTAGCTCAGTGCTGAAAGTGAGGAGGATTCTTTCTTTCAGAGAAAACCATGAGGCTAACCTGAGAGAGGAGAGATGAGGTATGGGAACTCTGCTCATCAGAGGCCCAAGTTGACAATGTTCTGTCTTGACACAGAATGTTGACCACTATCATCAAGGCAAGGGAGTGGAATACGGCTAATGGGTACTTCAGAATCCTGCCTGGATGCAGAAAAGTCACACCCATGCATATGTATTTGACTAAAGCAGGTCATATGGCCCCAAGACAATCCTAGTTTGTACTCAGAAGGTAAGCAGAAGTATTCTCTGAAATTCTCCAAGATGTCCTCAGGTTCTCGTAAAGTGATTGTTACATGGCCATTTCCACTGACTTGAGACTGGGGAGGTGAAAACCTGGAACTGCTGTGAGTCTTTCAGGAGGAGAGCCTGCCTGAAAAGGAAGGTAACACAGAGGAAGGTGAAGCCAAGAGAAGGACAGAAATTAAATTCTGAAATATATCTTTCAAGGTGCTGGATCCAGCTGTGCCTGAAGCTACCCCTGAGCGTCTGAGTTGCATGAATTAATACAGTCCACCTTTTTTATTTTCTTAAAACAGTTTGCCTTGGGTTTCTGTCATTGGTTCATTATAAGTTTTTTGACTAATACAGTGATGATAAAAATGCTTCATTTCTGAATTCTTGAATACTTACCATTCCCTGAGTACACGGCATGCACATACTTTTCTGTTTAACACTTGTACTGTTCCCTCTGCTCAAAATATCTTCCGTTTCTTTTCCCTTCTATCTAGACACCAAGCTTTGACTTCTCCTCCCATGTCCATTTGGTTACCATTTCCTCGGCAGAGGGCTTCCTGCTCTGTGTCCTCCCTTATCCTTGGCCCAAACTGGTCTTTTTCGCCTAGGTTCAGTAATAAACTTGAATTTCCAATATAACATTTGTCATGTTCTGTCCTGTACTAGCCAATGCATATGGAAGATGTCAGGGCCCTGAACACATATGACTGAGGAGACTGGAATATGCTACCTCAAAATACACTTCGACATACTCTGAGCTGCTTATTCTTGGGAATTGCAGACACAGGAGTGTCCCTGAAAAGCTGTCCTTTGGTAAAAGGAAGTACATCTACAAAGGAAATCTGCATTAGTAAAAGTATCTCTATCAGGAAAAGGGCTGCCCCAGACAACTGTTGCCGCCTGAGAGACTTTATCTGCATAATAGGACAACTGTTTTCACCACACATTCCCCCACTTGTGTCACCACCACTCCAGAAGCCCCTGTTTCCTTTCTGTAGCTCAGATGCTGTATTAGCGTCATTCATCTGACCCTTCTTTAAGGCTTATGTTTGGGGGGGCTCCCTTGCATACGTATGCAATTAAATATGGTTTTCTCTTGTTAATCTGTTTTACATCAATTTAATACGTAGCCCAGCCAAAGAGCCTAGCAGGGTGGTGGGAAGCACTTTGTGTGTGCTGGGTGCTCTTTATTCCTACAGGCATAATTTTCTTTAATTTCTCAAATAATCCTATGAAGTGGGCATTATTATCTCCATTTTTTTTTTGGCTGAGGCTGGGTTTGAACCCATCACCTCCAGTATATGGGGTCAGTGCCCTACTCCTTGAGCCACAGGCGCCGCCCTATCTCCATTTTTTCACATGAAGAAAGGGAAATTTAGGAACTGAATGATTTCTCTTAGATCCCATAATCTGGGAGCTAAGATTTGAAACTCAGGTGACCTGGCTCCAGCGCTCACATCATTCATCTTTGTGAGTATTTGGAGCCCTGGCTTGTCTCCTCTACTAAGCTGTTTCCTGCCTTTTTAAAAGCCTAGAGTCAAACCAGGGATCACACCTAGCAAACTACAGGATCTTGCAGCCTGCGATTGGGGTGTTAACTTCACTCCTAGCTTCACCTTATGTTTCTTGTCCTCATTTTATTTCTTGCTTGATTCCTTCACCAACTTATTCTAAGTTTTATTTTATTTCCCTTGTAGCATTTGCATTTTTTGTTAGCCACCTCCATTCTTTTTTTCTAGCCTGTAAAATAATTAAATAAGTAAATACATGAAAATAAAATCCAAAGCCAGATTGTGCATTCCTTGAGGGTGAGAACCAACTTCATTTATCTTCACATTTTCTGCAGGTGCAAGCTCTAGAACCCCCGGAAAACGTACCTTGACTTTACTTGGAGCAAAATCTCTGGATCTGGAGGATTAAGAAGTGTCAGGCACAGGGAAGCCTTCTGTGGTGTGACTATGCCCCAAATTTCTCTGGAGGGCCAGCAGAGGATGGTGGGTGTGGGGCCCACTCTTTTCTATACCAGAGAGAAGAAAGACATTTTACTGTAGCAGAATTGAATTCACTTTGCAGTCCTGCTTTCTGGAGAGCTGAATGTTTTACCTTCAGTGACATTCTGAATTCCTTATGGAGACTTGAAACAGCAGCTGAAAAACTATTTTTGAGTCTTTCCGTTACCCAGGAAAAGCCAAGGTGCTGACTGACGAGAGGGCTGCGGGGGTCTTTTACTCAGCCCGTCAGGTCGGTGACTGGTGGGTGTGCAGGAACAGAATGCGGCGGGCACCACCCTCTCGCTTGTTACATGCTGTGCCCTCCTTTGAGCATAATTTGGATCTTATTTTCTTTCATTGTTAAGCCTTTCTTGGTAAGAGCAGATACAATTTGATTTGAAATGCCTGTGTTAATGCTCATTTATTGCTAGCGTAGGAAAACAGCCACGTTTGCTGGACTACAAGAAGAAAGTAGCAGCTTCTGAGAAAGTAGCTGTCCACAGGGTGGCTGGAGAGGAAGACAGTCTGTTGTCACCACCCTGCTTTGTCTCTCTTCGAGTCCTTCCACCTCTTCTCTTCCCTCTCTAATTCCACTGTTCTAGCACTTTCCAAAATCTCACAGGCATTCATTGTTACCAGGAATGCTTGCCAAGCGCCAGGCCCTGTGCTCGTTCCCAGGGCAGTGAGCAGACATAGAAAAGCTTCTCTGATTGAGTGAATTTGTCATCTGGAGTGTGATTGTCGCTAGTGTTTGGAGCACATTTGGCGGACAGGGATCAGTAAACACCAAAATAGCAAGGCAGGGTAATTTGCATGGGAAATGTTGACTTATTACATACGTATATCTGGGTGAAAAGAGAGGAATATGGTGACCCACTTAAAAGTTGTTCTCTATGCTCATGTTTTAAAAGTCTCAACTTTTAAATAAATCACTCTCTGTAGTTAGTCTTAGGCAGAATAAAATATGTCACAAAATAAACAGTTCACTGAAATTCAGGGGCAATTCCTGCCTATACACAGACAGTATGGACTGGGCTGTCTCTTGTGATTGTATAGTTAGTTTTATATACAATTTATCTAGAGTTCTTTTCTCTTTATCTCCCTTTCTCTGTCTCTATTTTGTCACTCTTCTCTGTCTCTCCATTCCAGTCTTGTTTCCCACATGATGAAGGTGGGAAATTCACCCTTCCTACAAGGGTGAGGAAGGCGAATCTTTTAAGTATTTCCTCTTATTTTCAGCTTCTTGTGTGGAAGAATAGAAATAATCCCAGTGTGGAAGATGAGAACCACAGCAATGGGTTCCAGGTGTCCACACTGCCTACTTAAGAGTGGACCAGCAAAGGATGTTTTCTTTGGTGTAGATGTAAGAAGCTAGAACACAGTATGGAAAAAACACCTATACCCTTTGATGAAAATTGAAAGAATATTTATGGGTATTGAGTTGCAAGTGGAAAATTATAAAATCTGTTCTTTTTCAAGCATATCATTACTATTAAAAATAATATCTGCATGAGCTATAATCACAGAATAATCATACTGTTGGTTTGTTGATCCATCATCAAAATGGCAGGAAAGGGAAGGGACACTCAATTAGGCCAATTCAGTTTAACAGAGGAAAGGGAGGTAAGAGAAACTAATAAGGGGTTATATAGCACTTTAGGGTTAGGAAGAGTTGGGAGATATTATAATAGTCCTAAAAGGTCAAGGAAAGAAAGGAGTTTTTGAAACCTAGAGAAAATAGGGGCTATCTAATAGGATCTTTGGCCTTTGATAGAACTCACAGACAGGAATCCAAAAAATGCTTGGCTCTAACTCTCTGATTTCTTGCTAAAGTCTCCCATTGAGAGACTTCAACTCAACTCACTGGAAGCTAGAGGACAAAGGATTCTATGAATTCAATGGATAATGTCTTCTTCCTGGGCCACAGAACAGAAAGAAGAGAGTGGAGGGTAGCACTGGAGGGGCAAAGTGAAAAATATCTATTAGTCCCTTGCCCACCCTGAGAAGGGACTTGAAGAGAAACTTCTCTGAAGAAGACAGGTGCATGACCTACATACATATGAAAAAATGCTCACCATCCTTAATCATCAGAGAAACACAAATCAAAACTACTTTGAGATATCATCTAATTCCAGTAAGATTAGCCCATATCACAAAATCCCCAAACCAGAGATGCTGGCGTGGATATGGAGAAAAGGGAACACTCCTACACTGCTGGTGGGAATGCAAACTAATACGTTCCATTTGGAAAGATGTTTGGAGAACACTTAGAGAACTAAAACTAGACCTGCCATTTGATCCTACAATTCCTCTGCTAGGTATATATCCAGAAGACCAAAAATCACATTATAACAAAGACATACTACCAGAATGTTTACTGATGCCCAATTCATAATTGCTAAGTCATGGAAGAAGCCCAAGTGCCCATCGACCCACGAATGGATCAATAAATTATGGTATATGTATACCATGGAATATTATGCATCTTAAAGAAACATGGAGAGTTTACCTATTTCATGTTTACATGGATGGAGCTGGAACATATTCTTCTTAGCAAAGTATCTCAAGAATGGAAGAAAAAGTATCCAATGTACTCAGTCCTACTATAAAACTAATTATAGCTTTCATATGAAAGCTATAACCCAATTATAGCCCAAGAATATGGAGAAGTGGGGGGAGAATGGGTGGAGGGAGGGTAAATGGTGGGACCACACCTATGGTGCATCTTACAAGGGTACATGTGAAACTTACTAAATGTAGAATATAAATGTCTAAATGTCTTAATACAATAACCAAGAAAATGCCACAAAGGCTATGTTAACCAGTTTGATGAAAATATTTCAAATTGTATATAAAACCAGCACATTGTACCCCATGACTGCATTAATGTACACAGTGATGACTTTATAATAATAATAAAAAGTAGTTGGTAGCATCCAAGGCAGAACGGGGGTGGGGGGGAGAAGCGTGACACCAATTGATTCCTTGACAACCAATCACCCATTAGGAATAGTTAGTAAAATCCAAGGCAGAACGTGTAGGAGGAGGGGGAAGAAGGGTGATACCAACTTAGACCAGGGCAAATAGTCACCCATTAGGAGTAGTTAGTAGAGTCCAAGGCAGAAGGTATGGGAGAGAAGGGTGATACCAACTGATATTAGGACAACCAATCATCTATTATGTGTAGTAGGTAAAGTCCAAGGCAGAAGGGGGGGGAACGAACGGGGATACCAATGGAGACTGGGACAAACAATCATCCATTAGGATTAGTTGGTAGATTCTAAGGCAGAAGTGAAGAAGAGTGATGCCAACTGCAACTAAACCAATCAACCATTAGGAGTAGTTGGTATATTCCAAAGCAGAAGGAGGAGGGACGAAGGGTGATACCAATTGAGACTAGGATAACCAATCACCCCTAAGAGTAGTTGGTACAATCTAAGGCAAAAGCAGGGGGAAGAAAGGTGGTATCTACTGAGACTAGGACAGTCAATCACCCATTAGGAGTAGTTGGTAGACTCCAAGGCAAAAGAAGGAGGAAAAAAGGTGTTAGGTGTGGCGACTAGGACAACCAATCACCCGTTAGGAGTAGTTGGTAGTGTCCAAGGCAGAAGGGGAGGGGAAGATGGGTGATACCAACTGAGACTAGTACAACCAATCACCCATTAGGAGTAGGTGGTAGTGTCTAGGGAAGAAGGCGGTGTACCAGAGGGGGAAGAAGGGTAATACCAACTGAGACCAAATGAATCACCTATTAAGAGTAGTTAGTGGCATCCAAGGCAGAACAGTGGGAGGGAGGAGAAGGGTGATACCACCCGAGTCTAGGTCAACCAATCACCCATTAGGAATAGTTGGTAGAGTCCAACTATATAAAGAAGGCTGATACCAACTGAGACTAAACCAATGACCCATTAGGAGTAGTTAGTAGAATTCAAGGCAGAAGGTGGGGTGGGGGAGAAGGGTGATACCAACTGATGTTAGGACAACCAATAATCTATTAGGTGTAGTAGGTTAAGTCCAAATCAGAAGCTGGGGGGAAGAAAGGGGATACCAACTGAGACTAGGAAAAACAGTTATCCATTAGGATTAGTTGGTAGAGTCTAAGGCAGAAGTGAAGAAAAAAGATACCAACTGAGACTAAACCAATCATCCATTAAGAGTAATTGGTATATTCCAAGGCAGGTGGGGGACCAAGGGTGATACCAGTTAGACTAGGGCAAACAATCACCCATGAAGAGTAGTTGGTACAGTCCAAGGCAGAAGGGGGAAGAAGAAGGGTGGTATTAACTGAGACTAGGATAACCAATCACCCATTAGGAGTACTTGTTAGATTCCAAACCAGAAGGGAGTGGAACAATGGGTGATACCAACTGAGATGAGGACAACCAATCACTCATTAAGCGTAGTTGCTACAGTCCAAGGCAGAAGGGGGCAGGGGAAGAAGGGTGATACTGACCGAGACTAAGACAACCAATCACCAATTAGGAGTAGTTGGTAGTGTCCAAGGCAGAAGCTGGGGAAGAAGGGTAATAGCAACTGAGAATAGTTGCTATCACCCATTAAAAGTAGTTGATAGACTCAAAGGCCAAACTGGGGGTTAAGAAGTATGATACCAACTGAGACTAGGACAACCAATCCCCCATTAGAAGTAGTTAGTAGAATCCAAGGCAGAAGCAAGGGGGATGAAGGGTGATACCAACTGAGACTAGGGCAAATAATCACTCATTTGGAGTATTTAGTAGAGTCCAAGGCAGAAGCTGGGGGGGGGGGGAAGGGGATACCAATTGAATACCAATTGAGACTAGGGCAAACAATCATCCATTAGGATTAGTTGGTAGACTGTAAAGCAGAAGTGAAGAAGGGTGATACCAACTGAGACTAAACCAATCAATCAATCATTAGGAGTAGTTGATATATTCCAAGGCAGAAGGGGGAGGAATAAGTGGTGATACCACTGAGACTAGGATAACCAATCACCCCTAATAGTAGTTGGTACAGTCTAAGGCCAAAGAGGGCGGAAAAAAGGTAGTATCAACTGTAGCTAGGACAGTCAATCACCCATTAGGAGTAGTTGGTAGATTCCAAAGGGGGTGTAACGAAGGGTGATACCAACTGAGACTAAGACAATGAATTATCCATTAAGAATAGTTGGTACAGTCCAAAGCAGAAGGGGGCAGGGGAAGAAGTGTGATACTACCTGAGAGTAGGGCAACCAATCTCCCATTCAGAGTAGTTGGTAGATGCCAAGGCAAAAGCAGGGGGAAATTAGCAGCAGAGACTAGGACAACCCATAAACCATCAGGTGTAGTTGGTAGTATCCAAGGCAGAAGAGGGGTGTGTGGGAGGGGGAAGAAAGGTAATACCAACTGAGACCAAACCAATCACCCATTAAAAGTAGTTGGTAGCATCCAAGGCAGATCAGGGGAAGGGAGGAGAAGGGTGATACCAACTGAGACTAGGACAACTAATCACCAATTCGGAGTAGTTGGTAGAATCCAAGGTAGAAATGGGGGAGGTGGAAAAAGGGTTATGCCAACTGAGACTAAACCAATCACCAATTGGGCATAATTGGTAATGTTCAAGGCATAAATGTGGGGAGGGGGGACTAAGGGTGATACCATCTGAGAGTAGGACAACCAATCACCCACTAAGAGTAGTTGGTACAGTCCAAGGCAGAAGAGGGGGACCTATAAGGGAGATACCACCTGAGACTAGGACAACCAGTCACCCATTAGGAGTAGTTAGTAGAGTCCAAGGCAGAAGGGAGGGTGTAGAAGGGTGATACCAACTGAGACTAGGACACCCAGTCACCCATTAGGGGTAGTTGGTAGAGTCCAGGGCAGAAGCAAAAAGGGTGATACCAACTGATAGTAAACCAATCACCCATTAGGAGTAGTTGGTAGCGCCCAAGGCAGAAGGGGAGGGAATGAAGGGTGATGATAATACAATAAATAAATAAATAAATAAAATAATTTAAGTTATATTTACTGCACAACCCACACTTCTTACTGAGATTAATCTGTTCTTGTTGAGTAAATGCTACCTAAACTGCTAATAGTCTTTGGTTAATTTCCAGAGTTCTAAAGGAGTTGTTTCTGACAATATTTGGCATTTTTTTTTTAAGAAGAAAAAAATTTGCATAAGTCCCTACTTTGCCATTTTCACTGATCCCACTCACAAACTTTTTCTTAATTTCAGGGAAAACTTAAAGCTAATAGAACAATATCAGGAAACCTTTTCTGTTGTGGCTAGGAGAAGTATGCAAGAATAAAAGGTCTTTAAGTATGAATCACTTCTGGACCCAGGATCCTATACCAATACCATTAGATGCTGGGGAAGGAAATTTTCTCCTACATTAAACTCACCTAAAATAAAATGCAGAGTTTGTCTTCCTGACATGAAAATGAGAAGGAGCGTGGAGAGAATCCCTCCTTTGAAGCCCAGGACACTGCACTAGCTTAAGAATGAGGTCAGATCAAGAGAACAGACATCCACCTACCGGATACCCCAAAATGAACCTTGCACCTACTAATAAGCTACACAGAGCTAAAATGAGAGCCACTCTGTACACCAAGTGTGTGGACATAGTTGTTAACTTAAGATTGGGCACTTACAGAGAAAAACACCCATTGCCAAATCTGCCTCTAGCCTAAGCATGAATCAAAGGTATTCTATTCCCAGAGGAACAGTATGCATGTACAGCAGCAAACACAGATATATTACTGACAAGATTTTTTCAATCCCCTGCACTAACAGCCTGGTAAACAAAAAGGTATGCTTATATCTGGGAATTGTAGCATTTAGTATAGTCTCTTGTATTGTATGCATGATGTAGGGCATTAAATTTTTTTCGAAACAAACAAATAAAATATTAATCAACAGAATTGGATGCAAAGGAGGCATAAATGTTGGAACTTTGCAACAGGAACATTAAATTAATTGTAACATATTAAAGGATGTAGTAGGAAAGGTGAACAATTGCATGATGGAAATTTTTAGGAGAGATGGAAGCTATAAGAAAAATATCACATGGAAATGTTAGAAATAAAAAAGACAGTATCAGAGATGAAGAATGTTTTAAATAATTTCATAAGTAAACTCAACAAGACAAGAAAGCTATGAACTTGAAGATAGTTCAATGGACGTTACTTAAACTGAAACACAATGAGGAAGAAGGATGAAAAAAATAACAAAAACAACTAAAAAACATAAGATAATGTCAACTGTTTTATTAATGACATAAGGAAGAGAGCAGGAATGTGGTAGAATGTATTTAAAGAGATAATGACAAGTAATTGCCCCCAATTTATGAATGATACCAAATCCCAGATACAAAACCCCCCAAATCCACAATAACAGTGACAACAAAATTCTACATCTAAACATATCACATCACTGCAGAGGAATAACTGAGACTGGATAATTTATAAGGAAAAGAAGTTTATTTTGTTCATGGCTCTGCAAACTGGACAGGAAATTTGGCAGTAGGATCTGCTTCTTGTGAGGACCTCAGGAAGCTTTTACTCATGCTAGAAGGAAAAGGGGAAGCAGGCATGTCACATGGCAGGAGAGGGAGCAAGAGAGAGGACAAGGTGCCAGGTTTTACCACCAGCTCCTATGTCAACTAACAGAGCTAGATTTCACTCATTACCTCAGGGAAAACAGCAAGCCCTTCCTAAGGGAATCTGCCTCCATGACACAGGCACCTCCCACCAGGTCCTACCTGCAACATTGGAGATCAAATTTCAATATGAAATTTGGAAGGGACAAATATCTGAACTATATCAATAGTTATAGTGTTTAAAGTGAAAATAAATTAAACATCTTGAAAGTAACTGGAGAAAAAGAAATACTTTAAATAAAAAGAGATAAAAATTATAGTAGACTTCTTGTCAAAAATATGAATCTCAGAAGAAAATTGAGTGACATTTTCAGTGTGCTGAAAGAAAAAGAAACACCTGTCAACTCAGAATTCCATACCCACTAAAAATATCTTGCACATATGGTGAAGTAAATCAGATTTCTAATAAAACAAATTATAAGACAATTCACTACCAAATAAATGCTAATGATAGTTTTCTAGACAGAGGAATATACCAGACAGAAACGCTGACCTATACAATGAGATGGAGAGCTGTAGAAATGATAAAAATGGTAAATAAATATAAAAGACATTTTTTCTTATTTTTAGTCAGTTGAAAAGATCATAGATTTTTTTTAATAAT
The DNA here is from genome assembly GCA_963574575.1 of Galagoides demidoff. Classification (NCBI taxonomy): domain Eukaryota; kingdom Metazoa; phylum Chordata; class Mammalia; order Primates; family Galagidae; genus Galagoides; species Galagoides demidoff. The sequence goes on along the minus strand of CAUYQV010128194.1, from coordinate 58,830 downwards.
AGATATTCTTAAGCAAAAAAGTAAAAATATATTGTGGGGTTAATTACATATAGAAGTAAAGTGTATGCCAATGATAGCACAAAGAGGCTGACAGGAAGGACTGGATCCTGTCATACGTTTCTTACTGTCTATGTGAAGTGACATGGTATTATTTGAAATGGGACATTGATATGTTATAAGGAATAAGGCAACAAGGCAACTAAAAAAATTATAAAAGAGGCATAAATAATAAACTAATAGTGTAGGTAAGAAAATAATTGTAGGCTTGGCGTCTGTAGCTCAGTGAGTAACGGTGCCAGCCACATACAGCAAAGCTGGAGGATTCGAGCCTTGCCCTGGGCCTGCTAAACAACAAAGACAACTGCAACTGAAAAATAGCCCGGTGTTGTGACAGGTGCCTGTAGTCCCAGCTGCTCAGGAGGCTGAGGCAAGAAAATTGCTTAAGTCCAAGAGTTTGAGGTTGCTGTAAGCTGAGACGCCATGGCACTCTACTGAGGGTGACATAGTGAGACTCTGTCTCAGAAAAAAAAAAAAAAAAGAAAGAAAGAAAGACAGAAAGAAAAGAAAAGCATTGTAAAAAGCTGCTAAACTATCTTAGACAAAGGCAAAAAGAGATAAAAAGGGACAAAGGATGGTTAACAACAATATAAAATAACATGAAAAAAAGTAGATTTAAATCCAAGTATATAAATAATTACCTTAAAATAAATGGCTTAGGCTCGGCGCCTGTGGCTCAATCGGCTAAGGTGCCAGCCACGTACACCTAAGGTGGCGGGTTCAAATCCCCAGCCCGGGCCGGCCAAACAACAATGATGGCTGCAACCAAAAAATGGCCGGGCGTTGTGGTGGGCGCTTGTGGTCCCAGCTACTTGGGAGGCGGAGGCAGGAGACTCGCTTGAGCCCAGGAGTTGGAGGTTGCTATGAGCTATGATGCCATAGCACTCTACCCAGGAGGATAGCTTGAGGCTCCGTCTCAAAAAAAAAAAAAATGGCTTAAGTGCCTCAAAAGTTAGAAATTATAAGGGTGGATAAAGAGCAAGACTTCAATTCATACTATCTTCATGAAACTTGCCTAGAATCTAAAATCATAAATAAGCTAAAAGTAAAAGAAGAAAAGGTCATATAACATGCAGATACTAATTTAAAAAAAAAGCTATCATAGTTCCTAGAGTATCAGAAAAAATAGAAATCTGTACAGTGTGACTGTTAAGGATAATTAAATACATTATATAATAACAACTGGATTTATTTCCTAGAATAAATCACAATCCTAAAAATGTAAGTACCTAATGATAAAATTCCAAAATGCATGAAGCCAAAATTGATAGATCCAAAAGGAAAAACAGATAAATCGACAACTATAGCTGGAGAATTGAGTATTATTTCTCAAAAATTGATAGAAGAAGAATGTAGGTTTGGAAAACACTTTAACCAATATTACCTAATTAACATTTATGTAACACTATACTTACCAATAACAGAGCAGAGACTCTTTTAAAGTACACTGGTAACATTAATGAATATCGCATTTTCTGGGTCATAAAGCAAATCTCATCATATTTAAAGGAATTGAGATCATACAAAATGTGTTCCCTGGCTACAATAGAAATAAACTAGATAGCAATAATAGAAAGCTCTCTGGAAAGTCAGAAATATCTAGAAATTAAAAAACACATTTCCAAATAACCTATGAGTCAAATAGAGAGTGGCAAGGATAACTAGAAAATAGTTTTAACTGTGTAGAAATGAAAATGCATCATATCAAAATTTGTGAGATTCAGTTAAAGCACTTGGAGAGAAATTGAGAGAACTAAGTGCTAATATTGGAAAGAAAAATAGGTCTTAAATAAACATTTTGAGATTCTTCCACAAGAAACTAGGAAAAGAAGAGAGAAAGAAAATAAATCAAGCAGAAAGCAGGAAGTAATAACAATGGTAGCAGAGATCAATGATGGTGAAAACAGAAATAATAGATAAAATCAAGTAAACAAAAAGTCTGTTTGTAAAAATAAAAAAAGACACGTTCTTACACAGACTGACAGCTGAAAAAATAGAAGTGACACAAATTGTATATATCAAGATATTTATATATATGTATACTATAGATATCACAGATCATACGTATTAAAAGAATAATATGGGGACATTAAGAATAACCTTATGTGAATAACTTTGATAATTTAGATTAATGGATCAATTTCTTAGAAGGCACCAACTACCAAAATGCACTCAAAAACGAATAGATCTCTTCAAAAGCTTTAAACATATTTAATAAATTGAACTTGCAATTTAAAATCTTACAAGAATAAAAAGTCCAAGCAAAGATAATACTCTGGATAAATACTAGCAACTTTTATGGAGGTATTAACGTCAAGTGTATGCAAAGTCTTCCAGAAGATATGGGAGACTTGAATACCCCTGACCTAATTGTATAAGGTTATAGAAGCATGAAACCAAAACCACTGAAGGTAAAGTGTTCCTCTAGAACACAGACGAAAAATTCCTTCACCAATAAATAGCTAATTGGATCCAGGAAAAAAGATACAGATACATAGAAAACTAGAATGAGTGAGAGAACAAATTACGAATATATATGTGTGCATGTATATCTATTTAAATATACATAGTTAACATGGGAAAATCAATTTCATGCACACTATCAACTAACAGAGAAAAGTAATCTGATTGGGGCAGCTCCTATGGTTCAAAGGAGTAGGGTGCCGGCCCCATATATTGGAGGTGGTGTGTTCAAACCTAGCCCCCACCAAAAACTGCAGAAAAACATTTGGAAAATTTAAATATCTATTCATGATCTAAAAAAAAAATCTGAGCAAAGGAACAAAAGACAGCTTCTTCTTCTAGATATAGTGTATCTCTAGCCAGTATTATACTTAGTAATGAAAACAGAAGGCTTTTCTCCTAAGATCAGGAATAATGAAAAGGCATCTTCTCTCATTATTCCTCTTCAGCATCATACTGGAGGTCCTAGCCAATCCAAAGACGCATTAAAAATAAATTAATTTATGCAGATTGTAAAAGAAGAGATAAAGTATTTATTTGCAGATGAAAATGTCTTTTTAGAGAATCCCCTGAAGAATTTGCAAAAACTGCTTGGCCTAATGAAGCGTTGAGCAAAGTAGCAGGATAAAAGGTAAATATGCTGATATGTAATTGTCTTTTTATATATGATAGACAATAGGACATTTGAAAATACAAAAGTATCATTTACAATATTCCACAGTGACTGAGTACATGTTCAAGGCTACACCTTCCAAATAGCAAAATCAGAGGCTATTTCTAGGGGATGGGAGAACAATGTGAGAGGGGAGGGTAAAAGGAAGCTTTATTAAAATAATTCCAGTCAGCCAAAACACAAGCAACTGACAATAAGACTTCTAAAAGATGGGGAGAACAGTACCCAGAGCTGTTATATTATTTAAAGTGTTCCATTTCTAAACAAAAAAATTAGGAGGTAAGCAAAAAACAAGAAAGTCTGACCCATAGTTGGAGGGAAAAAGTGGCAACAGAAATTACCTGTGAAACTGAACAGATGTGGATTTATCAACAGCAACAGAAAAGATACCAAAGTAGTCTTTATAGCTATATTCAAAGACAAAAGGAAACCGTGCTTTAAAAATTAAAATATGATGACAAAATTTCATCCAATAGAGAACACTGATAAAGAGGTAGAAATTACAAAAAAAAAAAGAACTAAATGGAAATTATTGAATACTGTACTGGATGTACTAGCTGGAGCAATCCGGGAAGAAAATTAAATAAAGCATATCCAGATTGTAAAGGAAGAATAAAAGTGTTTCTGTTCACAGATGTGAATATAGAAAAGTCTTGAGGATGTCATTAAAAGAACTATTAAATCTAATAAACAACTTCATGCAGGTGGCAGGATTCAAGATCAATATTCAAAACTCTAATGTATTTCTATACTCCAGCAATAAGCAATCCAAAAATGAAATTAAGAAAAGAGTTCTGCTTTTATAGCATCAAAATAATAAAATTTTGAGGAGTAAAATTATCAAAATAAATGCAAATCTTATACTCTGAAAACTAAAAAGAAAGTTAAAGATCTAAATAAGTGGAACGAAATCTTACATTCATTAATCAGAAGACTTAATATTGTTAAGATAATAGCACTCCAAATTGATCCACAGATCAATGTAGTTCTTTTAGAGTTTCAGCTGGCTTTATAGTGTGTGTAAATTGAGAATCTACTTAAAAACTCATATAGAAACTGAAGAGATCCAAAATAGCCAAAAAAAAAAAAATCTTAAAATGGAAGAACAAAGCTGACACTTTCAGTTACTTACAGTTCATAATTATAAAACTTACTGCAAGGCAACAATAATCTCAAAAGAGTGGTGGTAATAATACAAGGATAGACACAGATGAGTAGAATATAAATTATGCTATAGAAATAATCCCATTTGTACAAGAAAGTGTACAATCTTGAAAGTGTACCATTTTGAAAGTGTTAACTCAAAATTCATGGGTTACTCAAACTCCAAATAGTTCCAATATTTGCCTGTCTTCAAGACTGACACTTGACTGGCTCCTAGAAGATGACTTCTGAGTCCTTAGAATAGTCTACCTGCTAAGTGTATTTTTGAATGCCTGATGTCTTTGGCTGTGTGGTATCCATTTGAACAGATTATGCTAACAATGTGATATGTGATGAATGCTTGATTTTGCTCTTGAATCTGGAGTCTGAGTAGATAAGGTCAGTCATGAAGGTATTATATGTCTACATGAGTGATCTCCAATCCCCAGTCACTCATGCTCAGGTGAGTTTTATGGTTTACACCATTTTCCATATATTGTCACATATCACTGCTGAGATAATTAAATACGTCCGTGCAAGTCTACTGGGTTAGAACATATGGGAGCTTGATTATGGTCTCTCCTAGACTTCACCTCCTGTATGTTTTCTTTTTGCCAATTTTAGTCTGTATTCTCTTACTGTAATAAACTGAAAACATGAGTATAACAGGGTTTCTGAGACCCATGATCATGTCTAGCAAATCATACAACCTTATGGTGGTCTTGGAAACACCTGACACACAATGTATCTATGGTTAATTGATTTTTGTCAGGGGTGCTAAGACCATTCAATGGGGAAAGAATGATCTCTTTAAGAAATGGTACTAAGATATCTAGATGCACAAGAAAAATTTAGAACTTTATCTCACATCGTGTTAAAAAACTAGCTCAGAATGCATCTAAAACCTAAGGGTAAGAGGAAAAACTATAATTCTTAGTAGAAAAGTAGGAATAATTCTTCATGGTCTTGGATTCGGCAATGATTTCTAAGATATGACACCAAAAGCACAAACAACAAAAGAACAAATAGATCAATTGGATTTCATCAAATTTAAAAACTTTTTTGCTTCAAAAGACACTATGAAGAAAGTAAAAAGAAAACTCTACAGAATGGAAGAGAATATTTGTAAATCATATTTGATAAGAAAGATATTTGTATCTAGACTAAGGAACTCTTACCACTTAATAATAAAGCACACAATTCTACTAACAAACGGGAAAGTTATTTGAATAGGCATTTCTCCAAAGAAGTCATTCAAATAGGCCAATAAACACATGAAAAGGTGCTTAACATTATTAGTCATCAGGGATATGCAAATAAAAACTACAATGAGATACTGCTTCACAGCTAACCGGATAACCATAATAAAAAATTAAAGAGATTAATAAGTAGTAAGAAAAGTGTGTGACAAATGAAATCATCTTTCATTCCTGTTGGGGATGGAAAGTGGTGCAGCTGCTTTGGAAATTAGTTTGGCAGTTTCTCAATTAGTTAAACATAGAGTTACCTCCTGTCTATGTACAGAAGAGAATCAAAAACATTGTTTACAGAAAAATGTGTACATGAATGCTCATAGCAGCACTATTCATAGTAGCTCGAAGTAAACCCAACTATCCATCAGCTGATGAATGGATAAATCAAATGCGGTATATTCATACAAAGGAAAGTTATTCAGCTGTAAAAAAGACTGCTATGGTGAAGATAAACCTTGAAAAGGTTTAGGATTTAAGATTAAGGGAAAGAAGCTAATTACAAAAGATCACGCAGTATATCATTCCAGCAACATTAAATGTCCAAAATAGGCCAATACACATACCCGGGGAAAGAAAATAGATTAGTGTTTACTTAGGGGGTATTCTGGAGTGATTAGCTAAAATGGTAAAGATTTCCTTTTGAGATGAAGAAGATGATTTAAAATTGATTGTGGCAATGGTTGCATAATCCCGAATAGCATTGAATTATGTGCTGTATGATATGTGCATAATATATCAATAAAGCTATTACCCAAAATATGGGCAAAGGTTAAAACACTTTACCAAAGTAGAGATAATTATGGCAAATAGCACATGAACAGATGTTCACCATCATTAGTCCTGGATAAATGCCAATTCAATAATACTGAGAGATACACCTGTACAACTGTCAGAATGGTTAACAACAACAATGAGCAAAGCCATGTAACAAACTGACAATGCTAAGTTCTGGTGAGAATGTGGAATCTGTGGTATTCTCAGGGGTTGCTCTTGAGGGTGCCAAATGGGAAATTCCCTTTGGAAAACAGTTTAATAGATTGTTACAAAATTAAACTTATAGTAACCATGTAACACAGCAATCCTACTCTAAGGTATTGACTTTAGAGAAATGAAAATGTATGGTACCACAAAGACATATACTTGAATGTTTATAGCAGCTTTATTTATAGATCCCGAAAATGAGAAACAATCTAATGCACCTCAAGTAGTGAATGGATCAACACATAAATGCATAGCTATGCAATGGAATATTCCTCATCAACAGAAAGAATAAATTATTGTCATGTGCAACATGCTTGCATAAGAAAAACATTATGCTACGTGGAAAGAAGCCAGATCCAAAAGGCTGCATACCATATGATGACATTTATATTATATTCTTAAAAAGCAAAACTACAGGGACAGACAGGGACCAGGTATTTCCAGGGTTTGGAGGTGGGAGGGATGATTGATTATAAAGGGGCATAAGAAAATATTCTGAGAGATCAAAATATTCTAAATCTTCATTTGTTGGAAGGTGACATGACTGTATACATGTGCCAATTTCATAGAATTGTATAACTAACAAAAATAACTTTTTCTATAAATTACATCTGACTTAACCTGGTTAAATTCTTTCTTTGGAAAAGAATTATCCCAGTCACATAAGCTAATCTGGCATTTGGAGGTCCTTATCTAGCCCAGTTAGAGGCATCTACAAAAACTTGCGTAAACATTTTTTCAATTGAATTGAAAATATTTGTGCAAGTTTACTTATAGTGTTGATTTGAAATGATGGGAATGATGTTATTATTCTAAGTGGAGGTTACGACTTCCCCAAAGTTACTCTGCAATGGAAGCTGAAGCAACGTCAAGACTCCCACTAGAATCTTCAAAGACATTTTTGCTAAGAAGTACTCAAGAAAATCTCTTTGGTGGAAAATAGTCACATGTTTACCACACTTCCACATGAAAACAATGTATTGGATCCTTCTAACCATATAGCTGGGCAAATTTTCCTTCATGTGTATTTGTTTTGTGCATTAGTCAGGTGTAGCTAGGTTATGCTGTGGTAGCAATTCACTTCAAAATTTCAGCAGCCCAACACTAAATTTTATTGGTGGTCATATAAAGTCCACTGTTGGTCTGGAAAATTCTGCAAAATAGCTTTTCTGAAAATGAGGGGCTTTTTATTCCACACTGCTTCAGTCTTATGGCGTCTGTATTTGCATATGCCTCTACAATTGTGTGGAAAAGGGGAGTGAACTGAAGAGTGATGCATCAGCTTTTAAAGGCTTCTGACCCAAAGTGGCAGGACACTTCCACTCATATTTCATTGGTCAGTACAAGGTACGTGGTCACACCTCACTGTCAGGGAGCTTGCAAATATAATCTTTTATGTACCCAGAAATATAGGAGAACCAGATATTAGTGAGTCAGTGGTGTCTACTGCTCTACTAATTAAAAAAGAAAAAAAAATCCTGAATCCATTATCCAAGGTAGCGGGGTTTTTTTGTTAAAGCCTAAACCTGGTACAAATCTATATTTTTAGTTCTCTTATTTTCTATATCTGCATTAGGATTCTGAAGAAAGCATTAAAAATTCAGTGTGTTTAAAGTTTTTCAAATAAAATATGTGACTACATATTCTGGATGTCACGCACCAACAATAACAATTTGAAATGGCTGTCCTTGCAAAATAAGCTTTATGTGGACAATGTCAACCTTTGGTAAATTGTGTCCAGGGGATTTATCAACCGGGCTCCACATCTGCATTTCCTGTACAGTTCTGAACACAACTAAAGAAATGCTTCCTTCCACTCCTTGCATTTTATTTAGAGTGTCTGTACCTCCATTCTCCCCTGATTAAACCTACAGAACTTGTTGAACTAGAACTTCAAGTATCCTGGTGTTACGAGAGTTATCAGTTTGGGTTAGACTGATTGTCTCTTAGGAATGAAGGGAAGAAAAAAATTTAAGAAAGGAAAGAAGGAAGGAGGGAAGGAAGGATGGATGTTGGGAAAGGAAGACAGGCTAACATAAATGTGTGGGGATTCGACAGCATTCTGTATATTAAATATGGTTAGAGAAGAAAGGAGATGGGGCTCTCAGTGCTTTGAACTCAGGGAAGGGAAAGATGGCTTCAGTATGAAACTCTGGATGTCTATGACTCTTATTTTCAATCCATCCTCACACTCATTCATAATCAAGCATTGTGCTAGATCCCGGGAACCCATACATAGCACAAAATTTTTGCTTACATGAGTTCCTGGGATTCTTTATTGGAAAATGTGAGCAATAAGCACGCGCGGGGCAAGAGAATCATGCGGCTGAAATGTTGGGGAGGAACCTAAGGCTGGCTCTGCTTTCTTGAAATCTATGAGGAAAGATGAAACTTTCCTTAGTGACTTTCTAGAAAAAGGTCATACTCTTCAATTCGAACCGTGCCTTGCCAAAGCTTATTTTCTGTTGAAAGTATGTCTGAGTTCGGTTTTTATAGGTTAACCTTTCTGCTATCAACCACATATGTTTATAACAAAGAAAACCACAAATTATTCTGAATTGAAAGGAGGGGACACAAATTTATTAACTTGAACTTTTGACTCAGATTGTTACAAACCAGAGTCAGCTGTTCATTCCCCTAATGTTTCTTTCAAGGAGTCTTCACTTGTTGGACTGGATTGTTTAGAAAGCCATGGTTAGAATAATTGATTTGTGAATGTCAACAAACCCACGAGGGAGGTTCAGGTTGCTCACTGCACAAGAAACCAATTACTGAGACAACAAAAATTGTCAAGGAAGGAAGGACTTCGGGAGATGCATCTGCTGGGACGGGGAGGCACTGACTGCCTCAAATCCACCTCCCTAATCAACAGGGTCAAGGTTTTTTTCTTGAGGTGGAAATGAATAATGCACAAGGGGAGTGAAAATCCTCACGGGTTCAGGGGAGGAGGAGGGCACCGCAGGGTACGCAAGCGCCTTGAGAAATCCCATGAACAAAAACTGGTGGATGAGTCCCTCCCAGAATGGAGATGTCAGTGTTATAACCAGCTAGGGGTTAGTATTGGTCAGTCTTTAAGCCTTCTGCGCAGGCTCAGTGCTTCCTTGGGAACAATCTACTGTGGCGCATCACTTATCTTGTCTTTTCCAGACAAATGAGTGGTGCTCTGTAGTTATCTCATGGCTGCAAGGAGGTTTTTGCCATTCCTGGGAAAGAAACTCAAAAGGGAATGAATGCATCAGTGCAACAGAAAGTTACAAAGTTTTGGTCAGCAAATCTTACTGGCTGGGGAAATTGAAACCTAAGAGAACTATAAAAATTATTTAAAAATATTTTCGTGCTTGTGGAGCCAGTTACGTGAACATTTGGGAAATAAAACGCATTGGAAATGTGGAGATTTTGCCTTCTGATATTTTTGTTCAATCTTTGCATATGAAGAGGCTTTATTCATATGAAAAAGGTTTATTCAAGACTAGTGTGAATTAAAATAAAACTTTAAGGCTTCCCCCATCCCCAATGACTCACTGCCTGGACCCCCTCTTGGCCAAGGGGATCCCCTAAAAATGAGTTGCTAGTCATGAGAAAGGGGATCAGACATGCCTCATCATGTCGTCCTCCTTTCTAGAGACATCCTTTGTGACTCATTACCAGGCCTAAGGCTTATGCAAGACCTACCTGAATGTCCTTATAAGCACAACAAAGCGCTTGAGTCAGGGCATATGTCTGGTAGGTAGTTTGTCTCTGATTAACAGACCCTTATCTGAACTGGGCATTCCTTTACACTGACTCCACGTTTATTAGACAGAGCCTAACTCTGTTAGCCAATTGTCAGCTAAAGAATCTTTAAACCCGCCTATAACCCATGGTCCTCTGCAATGAGATGTCCCACCTTTTCAGGCCAAACCAATGTATGCCTTTCACATACTGATTTATGACTTTATCAGTAATTCTATTCTCCTTGAAATGTACAAAAACAAACCTTAAGCCCCTCACCCCAGTCCACTAGTTCCAGGTTTCTTGGGTGTGGCTCCAGGTCATGGTCCTCAAATTTGGCTCAGAATAAACCTCTTTAGATTATTTTACAGAGTATGAATTCTTTTCTGTTGACAATAGGAAATAAGGTAAAAAGGAAGGAGCAGAATGTCCTTTCAATATCATATGGAAGCAATGTTTTCAGGTCTACCCCAGGATTATTTAAGATTATGTACTTTGACTCACTGCTTACCATTGGTTGTAAGTTTCCAGATTCAGTAAAGCTGCATATGATAAGTAAACTTGGTATATCTAGTAGAGACAGAAGTTATTTCTCTTCAATAGGAAATACTTTCTCCCCTCAAAGTATATTTTTATTAACCTTGAAGGGGGATAGACTTGTTTTATTTCTAACAATCTTATCCTAGGTTTCTGTTATTAACTTGCTTATACACCTAAATACCTTCCTCTCCAGATTCTGTTTGAATGAGTTTACCATCTTACTGGTTCCCCTAACAATGAATAATTTGAATAAAATCTTTGACTTGACATGTGTTCAATTATATTTGTATGAATTATATTTTTAATTTTTGAAAGTTCTACTTTGTCATAAAAATCAAGAATACAAAAACAATTGTTTAAAGAGTTACCTGTAAAAATGGTTACATCAGAAATGTTTTGCTTGCTCTGAAAACGTGGGCATTGTCAAATCTGCATATTCACGTCCCCGAGAAGGAATGAAATTGAATTTCTTTCCTGGCCTGCATGATAAGCTGCAAGTAAACAGATGTATTACACAGAAATACATTTAAAAAATGTGATTTCTCTTTACCATGCTGACGTCAAGCAAAGTCAATTACATTTGACACAGAGGTGAATGCTATACCAAATTTTTCTGTTTTATGGGTGTTGAGCCTAGAGAATGATATAATCAAATCTAAGTTCCAATCAGTGATATTATAAAGTAGCTCTATAGGAGTTGAGTGTTTTCATTTTAATGAAAATACAAGCAATCAAAGGCGAAGGTAAACACATTCTACATCTTCCTAAATTGAAACTCACAAGGTGCATAAGAAAAGCATAAGAAGTGTCTTCAAATGCTGGCTCCTTATGAGCCTTCTTAGGCTTTTTTTCCTGCCAGCATTCACAACAGTAGGACACTGGCTTTGTTTCTAACATTGAAAAAGAAAAGAAAAAAATGCTACTGCCTATTAAAAAAAAAGTGTAATAAATTTGTCTTAGAAAATACAAGTTATCTGGCTGTGAAAACTGTCATATTTTTATTCAAAATAATACAATGGTATCAAGTCTGTTATGCCCAGAAGCTCGCAGGTTGTTACTTATTATGCATTTTGAGCTATTCTACTTTTTGAGATAAGCCCCCTTTTTTAAAAAATTAGAATGGTTAACTGCCTGACTGAGGGCAAAAATCCGGACATCAATACAAATAACTATGTTACATTTTACATATTTGGTAAGAAAAGTAGATGGTACATTTATAGAATAGGAAAGAAATCCAGACGGAGAAGGAAAGTCACTGCCATTTACTCAGTATCTGCATAGTTGAGGGGGGAAGACAGTATCACAATAGATAAATATGATACCCTGTCTTTTTCAACTGCATTATGCAACAGCGTAGTTATTACAATTTGCATAATCAGAATTAAGTATGCCATTGAGGCAAGAAGACCTGCAAACCATCGTAATATCCACTTATATAGCCTACAGTGTCTATCTTTAGAATGAGACTTGATGATAATATGCTTTTTAAGAGTGTAGCATTTAATTAAAAGTACCAGTAAAATGACAGGAGACAGGAAGCTAGCAGCATTTCCCAAGCAACTGAAATGTTCACTGTTTTTCTTTTTTATCCCATTCTCTCATTTCAAAATAATCAATAGTAGCTTAGAAAATAGTTCCTTTGCCTAAAAAGATGACAGCACTGATGGTATTCCTTAAGGTAAGTACCCTTAAGTAATACTTCCTTGTTTCAAAACATTTATATTCTGCTGACAGTGTACATTTGTCCCCACATACTCTGTGGTTGTAGTTAGGGAATTTTCCTATATATCCTTTAGTTGATTACATTCTGCCATTTCCTTTTGCCTTTATTGGTCTTTAGCCTTGTGAGAAACCTGTGCTGGTTTAATAGCAAGATAATCTTGAAGTCTTTTCCCTTTTACTTAAATTCATAGATAGTAAAACCCTCATAGTTGACCATCTTCTTACATTGACCACCACCTTAAGTTGACTTCAGTTTCATAAACCAGACATGCCCTACTAAGGCCGAGTTCCTCATGTTGGCTACTTCTGTATGTTGACCAGTTGTTACAGTCCCTTGGTTTGTCAACTTACAATGGTCCTACTATATATTTAAAGTGAAAAACATGATGTTTTAATATACATATGCACAGCAAAATGATTACTACAGCCTCATAAAGTAACATATACCCATCTCCTTACATTATTACCTTTTTAACTTTTCTGTTGGAACATCTGAAATCTACTCTCAATAAATTTCTGGCATACAATACAATATTCTTAACCACAGTCCTCATGCTGCACAGATCTCTTAATTTATTCATCCTAAGTGCAACTTTGTAGCCTTTGACTAACATCTATTTCCTCCACCCTTCCTAACCACTGTATATTTCCTATTTCTTTTTTTTTTTTTTTTGAGATGGAGCCTCAAGCTGTCCCCCTGGGTAGAGGGCCATGGCATCACAGCTTACAGCAACCTCCAACTCCTGGGCTCAAGCGAGTCTCCTGCCTCAGCCTCCCAAGTAGCTGGGACTACAGGCGCCTGCCACAATGCCTGGCCATTTTTTGGTTGCAGCCATCATTGTTGTTTGGAGGGCCCGGGCTGGGGATTCGAACCCGCCACCTTAGGTGTATGTGGCTGGCGCCTTAGCCGATTGAGCCACAGGCTCCGAGCCATATATTTCCTATTTCTATGTCTGTAGCTTTTATAGATTCCACACATAAGTGAGAGCATGCGGTACTTTTTGTGTTGCATCTGGTTTATTTCACTTAGCATAATTCCGTTCTTCTAGAATCAGAAATGTTATCACGGGGGAGGGTTTTCTTTCTTTCTTTTTAACCTGAAAAATTTCCAAAGAAGGCATAGCAGTGGTCGCCATGTAAATAAAAAGGTGCTATTCATCAGGGAAATGCAAATAAAAATCACAATGAGATATCACTTCATACTTATTAGGATGGCTGATACCAAAACGACAAGAGATAACAACTATTGGTAAGATTGTAGACAAAAGAGAACCCTTTCACTGCTGGCGAGAATGTAAATTGGTACAGTCATTCTGGAAAACAGTGTGAAGGTTCTTCAAAAAACTAAAAATACAACTACCATATGACCCAGCAATCCCACTTCTGTATAAATATTCAGAGGAAAGGAAACCAGTACTTTATATAGATATTTGTGCTCCTGTGCTCACTGTAGCCACTGTAATATTACTTGTGGTAGCTAAGATATGGAAACAACTTAAGTGTCCATCGATGGATGAAAGGATAATGAAATTGTGACATCTGTCTATGTAATATATATACACACAAACTTATTTTTTAATTAATTTTTTTTTGAGAGACGGGGCCTGATCATAGCTTACTGCAGCCTCAAACTCCTGGGCTCAAGCAATGGCTTGATTCAGTCTCCTGAGTAGCCGGGACTAAAGGCACCCCACCATGTCCAGCTAATTTAGTTTCTCTTGTAGAGATAGGACCTCGCTATGTTGCTCAGGCTAGCCTCAAATGCCTGGGCTCAAGTAATCTTCCCACCTTGGCCTTCCAAAGTTCTGGGATTACAAGAGTGAGCCACCATGCCCAGCCACAACTTTCTTTTTAAATAGTGCTGTGTCTCAAATTTATTTTTATAACCAGCACGGAAAAGGAAAATTGCACGCTCCAATAAAAATGGGAACTTCTCAGCAAGGCTGTATTATTCTACAGTGTCATCTTTCATACCCAGCATGACATTGGAGGGATTACAGTAATAATTTGTTTCTCAAACCCCATATCAAGATGTTCTGCCTGCTTGAATAAAATTAATCCATGACCATTTACCCACCTGTAGTTGTCATTGTAGCTATAGTACCTATGAATAGAAAGACATTATTCATTCCTTTTACTTCATTATCATGCCATACATCAGGCTGCATAGGATTTCTAAAGATGTTCAGAATGCTAATGACAGCTTTTTAACAGTATTTTGAGTGTATCAAATAGCTCACAGTTTGCATCCCATCAAGAAAGGAAAGGAACTAAAAGTATCACATTGAAAAAAATCTTTTTCAGTTCCTTTATTAATAATACTAGTTAGTTCTAAAGTATACAATTGTCACCAAAGTGTACAACTGTGAGACAGTTTTTCTGGCTCAGGAAAAAAATATCATTCAAACTAAAACTTTTGTTCTTTTTTTTTTTTTTTTTCAGTTTTTGGCCAGGGCCGGGCCGGGTTTGAACCCGCCACCTCCAGTATATAGGGCCAGCACCCTACTCCGTTGAATCACAGGCACTGCCCTAAAACTTTCATTCTTTTAAAGTAAAATTTTAAAGATTTTCAATGATATCCACACTGTATTCCCTTTCTTGAATCTCTCACTTCCAAATAAGAAAATTTTTTCTCATGTAACCTTAAAGCATCAGAGTACAGCTGACATTTCTTGATATATAAATGTATATAACTTCAACATAGCTTTTTCTTTTCTTTTTTTTAAAAACTTATTTTTTATTATTTATTTATTTGGCCGGGGCTGGGTTTGAACCCACCACCTCCAGTATGTGGGGCTGGTACCCTACCCTTCTGAGCCACAGGCGCTGCCCAACATAGCTTTTTCTACTTGAAATTCAAGAGCCTTATTTTGAATAAGTCTATCTGCTATACCTTGCTCCCTCCAAACAATTGGATATAAAAAAGACACAATGATAATTATCCTTAAGGATAATTTTTGGTTAAGAATATTTTAAGCATACGTCAGAATCTGATACCTGTAATTCTACACTTAAATGTACCTTTTTTTGGGAGGGGGGTGGCTGGATATTTTGAAACATCAGTATTAGTATTGTGTTTTATTTCAATTTTGACTCCTTAATAGAATTATTTAAGACAATACAAAATTTTATTTTTGGAGAGAATACTATCATGTGTCACTCTTTGCAATCTCATGAAATGTAAAAAATAAAATGAAGAAAACAATTCGTTTAATGTTGTCTATTATTTTTAATGATGTTTACCTTCCTCTGCTCTAGAATATTTGTTCAAAAATTTGTTTTTGTTATTGATAGAAATTTTTCTTTAAGGTTCACAAGTTTTCCTTTGATGTTTTATATTAAATTTTACGCTGTTCAAATTTGTAAAACCTGAATCAAATTTCTTTCCTAAGTGAGTTATAAGATTAAGGAGATATATTTGCATACTAGCTTCTGTTGTGTATGCTATTTATATACGTAGAATTTGTGTAAAATGATCTCTCAAGGGACGGTAACAAACTGCTCAACATAAGGAAGTAGACCTGTAAATTAGATCAACTTAAGGAAGTCATCAATGTAGAGAGGTTGCCAACTATGGAGGTTCTACTGTACTTCTAGTTCTGGACAAGATAATCTCTGGCCCTGCACTTTCAGGTCATGATGGTTGGGTGTCATGGTGAACAAGAGTATTCATAGAGGCCTTTCTACACTGGGACAGCTAGCAATAACTTAACTATCTACCAGAATAATTGAGGAAACACAAACATATCCCACTAAAGCCAAACTAAGTCCTTTTATACAATATATCCTGTTTAGGAAAACCTCAGACCACATTGTTCCCCTGCTCTTACACCAATAAAAAACAGCTATCAACAGAGAAGTCTTCTGTGCCCCACATACCCAACAAGCAACCAATTCTTCATCAGACACTAGCTAGGTGCCCTCCAATTAAATTCCAACAATATCTACCTAAATATACCATCAAATTCTAACAGTTGAGGACTCAGTCCCATAAACCTGGCCCCACCAGTGGCAAGTCCTGGCCTCTAGAACTTGTGACTGACCAGCTTTACGTTGGGGTTCTCATAAACTCTTCTTTGGGTTTGACTCATTTGGTAGAGTAGATCACAGAACTCAGGGAAACACTTATATTTACCAGTTTGTTATAAAAGATATTACAAGGGATGGAGATAAAGAGATGTGTAGGGGGAGATATAGGGTAAGGTGCACAAAGCTTCTGTGGCTCTCTATGCCTGCCAGCTTCCAGGAACTCCCATGTGTTCAGTTATGCAGAAGCTCTGAGAGCCCAGTCCTTTGGGCCTTATATGGAGACTTCATTACATAGGCATGATTGATTAAATCACTGGCCATTGGTGATCAATTCAATTTCAATTCACTCCCCTGTTAGAGGCACTTTCAGCCCTCTAACCCTGCCTTGGCCTTTCTAGTGACTAATCCCCATCCTGAAGCTTCCTAGGGGCTGCCAGCCCTAAGTTAACATAAGCATACAAAAAGACATCACTTTGGAGATTCTGAGGATTTTAGGAGTTGTATGCAAGGAAATTGAGATGAAGACCAAATGTACATTTTATACTATCACACCTCCCCTTAGCTGTATCCTAAGATTTCCTCGAGCCATTTTAATATGAGGGAAAATGTGGCAAATAGGAATTCAAAGTAACATTGGTCTTAAGGTATTAGAAGTAAATTATTATCTTAGTTTTTATCTCATTTGTAACTTTGATATTTTTTAAAACTAAGAGTAACCAATGCTTTCTCTTGATTCCAAGTTAAGTTTTATTTTTATAGGAAGTTATTGCTCCTGCTTTGGATTTTCCTTTGGTTGGATGGGAGATTGGCCTGAGCCTGGGTTTCAGTTTGTGCTCTCTGCTAGGTTTCCATCCTATATTTTCAAGACTGATGGGCGATTATTAGAACAACATTCTGTACTTAGGCTCTAGTTGGATGTTGTTGCTCCAATTATACATTTGCTACCACTTAGCAAGCTGTGTTACCACACTTGGTACATAATTACCTTTTTACTTTGGGATAAACTTTCCAAAATATGGGGCCTGTGGAAGCAGCCTTTTCTAGGTAAAAATACTAATTATCATCAATAGTGAAAAGACATGAGCTGGAAGCAACTGCATCATTGGATAACTGAGATATCGTAGGCCTTGAAAAACTTGTAATTTGATTTAAAATTTTATTTTGTTTTATAGTTGATTACCAGAAGTATCTAAGAGAGGGTGGCCACAAGGCTTTTTGTCAACCACAAAGTGTAAAAGTCTCTTCTCTCTCCCATAGGGACATCAGAGCCTCCAATCAAATTTAATAAGTATAAGTGTACTAGAAGAGCAATGACATTCTGTGGCATTTGGTTAAACAGAAAAAAAAAAAAACAAAAGAAAAAATACAGGTACACAAAAGGGGGTCTAAAATATTTTTGTAACCAAGGAAAGTGCTACTTTTCTCAGTCTCCCTCACCCCACCTTATAATGAAGTATTCATTCTTTATTTCAGACTTTTCTACCCACACTGAAGGAATTCCCCAAATCATCATTTTCTTTAATGGCATTGGAGACCAGCGTCTAGCCCATATTCTTTTAAAGTCAGGTTTGAAATAGCTTGAATCAAATATTGATACATGGTGCTTAACATAAAGATGTTGAATCAGAGTTTCAGAACTGATATCCAGATTTGATGTTTGCGAACGAGACATATATTTGACTTCTATTTTCTATCACATACATATATGCCAGGGTATATTTCAAGCATCAGTGTCCTCCTTATGATTACTGCACTTAAAGGTAAAGTAAGGAAAAAACAAACTGCTAGCAGAACTATGTCCCAAAAAATCTTTATGCTATATATTTTTGTGAATTTCAAAGACTACAGTTGTTTCAAAGTGTATCATTAAGGATTCCTGGGCCTGAATTTGTCTAAGATGATCTGATTAGATTAGCATTAAACCCCATCACATATTCAATGAATCATAATGCCTGTATTGAAGTATGGCGATTATGTTACTTCAAATCTAGTAATGCTTCATACATTATTTTACATTCAGCTCTTATAACAAAAGGAAATGATATTTTCTAAAAAAATTCTGCAGAAGATATTACAGTTGAAAACATTTTAAATGACTTCTTGGCTGTTCTTTCTGATTACGAAAGTGATATACACTGATTATGAAAATTTACCTTAAAACATTTTTAAAATGAAATTTCTCTGTGATTTTGACCCTAAATAAATAGTCAAACCGTATTTCAAACTCGGGTTACCAAAGGTTTGTTGGAAGGAGCTTAGGCAGGGAATTATGTAAATTAAAGCTTTCTTGGTGAGATTATCTTTAAAACTGTTGCCTGGGGGGAAAGCTTCTTTAAAAAATAAAATAAAAATCTGTTATTCATTTATCACATTACAATATATTGTTATGTGAGGGATTTCTACCTATGACAATGCTCCTCATTCTGAATATATGTATCACTATCAAAAATTTACTTAGCACAGCATTCTTTTTAAGCATTAAAATTCTGCATAAGAAAGCAACTAGAATGCATGTCTGTTGCAGTATCATCTTTTGGGGGCGGGCAGGGCCAGGTTTTGAAGCCACCAGCTCTGATAAATGGGGCCAGCACCCTACTCCTTGAGCCACAGGTGCCACCCAAGTTGCAGTATGATTTTTAACATGAAGTAGAGATTCTCCAAAGAAAACTTCAATGATACAAGACAATACAGTTCAGCAAAATGTCTAGATGTTGGGAATCATAGGGATAGATTCGTAGTTGGTTTGCAGGTGGCTTCACCTTTCTCTAGTTTCATTTCTTCATTTTCCAAATAATAATATTGTCACAGCCAGTCTACGAGAGTGTTATAGGCAGCAAAGAAGTAATACATAGGGGACTGTTTGGAAATTATTTTAAGAAAAAAACCCTGAACCACAACTATAGCCCTTTTTTAATTTTAATTACAATGTTGCTGATGTTACTTTAGTTACCTGGAGCAAAGCATTCTAATTGCTAATTTCATTATGCAAATCTAAAAACTTATAGCAAATATCTTTAGAGTACAATTACCTAGGAGCCAAAAACTGGTGCTTTTTCTCAACATGTAACCACTATAAGATATAGATTAAATACAAGATTGCAGGGAGCTAGCAGAGTTTGGATAGAATTTATGCTCTGCTATTTAATAAATATAACCTTGGGCAAGTCATATTACCACTAGGTGTTTTAATTGATTCATCTTAAAAATTGGGATAATAGCATCATTCCAAATTATTTCAAAGTGCTAGAATGTATAAATGAAGTAATGTATGAGAAAGCTCCTTGTAATCTCTGAAGTTCAATCCCAATACAAGGTATTATATAAATTAGATGCCATAAACTTACTAGGTTATGAATCAGCACTGGAAATCATAGAAGAATTTGAGGAATTCTAAATAAAGGCAGGAAATAAATTCTCTCTGTTCGAGCATTTCATTTTCCCCACAAAAACCATCAAAATCAAAGAAGCAGAGATTAGAACAGTGGTTGCCAACTTCTGGGCAGAATGGGGAGTGGGTATAAAGCCTCAATTAGACAGGAGGAGGAATAAGAGGTTTTTTTTTTTTACATTGAATAATAAGGCACAGCATGGAGAAAATAGTAAATAATAATATATCTTACATTTCAAAATCACAAAGAGTAAATTTCAAATAACAAACATTTCCCAATTTTTTGTTATCACAGAAAAAGGCATTTTAGGTAGTAGATATACTAATTAACTTGATACAATTATTCCACATTTGTTCCTGAATTGTAACACCAATTTTTACCCCATAAGTATAAAAAACCATAATTTTTCCATTTAAAAATAAAAGTAAATAAGCCCAATTAACTCAGGTATGAAAATCTCAAATGGAAGAATCTGCTATTCTTGCAGTTTAGTGGAAAAAGAGACTAGTCTGTTTGTTTGTTTGTTTGCAGTTTTTGGCTGGGGTTGGGTTTGAACCCATCACCTCTGGCATATGGGGCTGGTGCCATACTCCCTTGAGCCACAGGTGCCACCCAAGATACTAGTCTGAAAGGACTACTTAGTCACTGCTAGCTATTCTACTATTCAGCCATTAAAAAAAAAGAAGAACAGTTTACAGCCTTTGTATTAACCTGGATGGAAGTGGAACATACTATTCTTACTAAAGCATCACAAGCATGGAGAAGCATGAATCCTATGTACTCAATTTTGATATGAAGACAATTAATGACAGTTAATGACATGGTGGGGGTGGGGGAAGGGGAGATCAGAGAGAGAAAGGAGGAGGGAGAGGTGAGAGAAAGGAAGAGCAGAGAGAGAGAAGGAGGGGTGGGGTGGGGTCTTGGTGTGTGCCACACCCTTTGGGGGTAAGACAGGATTGTAAGAGGGACTATACCTAACAAATGCAATCAGTGTAACCTGGTTTCTTCTACCCTCAATGAATCCCCAACAATAAAAAAAAAATACTTACAATCATTGGAGAGATAGGGGCATAAAGGAACCATCAGGATTTTTTGTTTTCAGATTTAGAATGGGAAATTGATTCAGGGTTCTTTTCTGGCTCAATGGTAGGGCTCCTATGTTTCTGTTTATGTATCATATATATAAATAGCAACTGCTAAGTGATATTTCTACTGGGTGTGTGTTAAAATTTATGGTGTGAAACAGAACCCTTCATTTGCTTTCTAAACATATTCCTTGTATGAGATCTTCCATCTTTGCAACAGCTCTATGTCCATCCATTTGTTCAGGCAAAATTTTCTTTCTTTACTTCTTTCCTTCAATACTCACTTCCTGCTTCTACTTCTAAGATGAATCCTGCATGTGACTACTTCTCACAGTTTCTACCAGCTACCCAGAACTTAGCTCAAATGACAACATTTACCTTGGAAGACTGTTTCTGCTATGGATCTCCTTCATTTCATTCTTCACAAAGCAGGCAAAATTATATGCATTTCAAAGCTGCTTTGAGTGAACATTGAACAAACAAAAGAAAAAGAAATGCATGTAAATTATAAAGAATCATGCTATGGTTATGTTATACTGAATATTTGTGTTCTCCCAATATTCATACATTGAAATCCTAACCCACAATCTGATGGTCTTGGGAGGTGGGGGTCTTTGGAAGATAATTATGTTTTGAGGGTGGAGCTCTCATGAATGGGATTAGTGCCCTTATAAAGGAAACTGCAGAAAGCTCTCTTAATTTTTCATGAAGGATACAAGGAAAATCCCACTTTTTGGAACATGGAAGAGAGCCGTCATTAGAACTGGCTATGCTGCGTCCCTGATTTTGAACTTCCTAGCTCTAGAACTATGAGATAGAAGTGTTTGTTTTTTAAGATTCCCAGACAAATAGCATAAAATTTATGATATTTTGTTATAGCAGCCCATGCTAAGACAGATTATCACATATATAACATATACCTACTACCAGGTGAAAAAAAAAAAACATTGCCTTTGAAGTTTCTTCTCTGATCTCATATTTTTTCTCCTGATTCTGAGGAAACTCATTAATCTGATTTTTCTATTTATTACTCCCTTTCATTTGTTGATAAACATATTTGTTACCCTAAACAATACATGGCCTAGTTTGCCTGTTTTTTTTTCTGCTTTCTTCACACTGAATCATATACTATATATTGTTCTACAATTTCCATTTTTCATTCACCTAAAATTTATCCATGTCATATATAACTATAAATCATTCATTTTTACTGTAGTAAAATATTCATATACAGCTGACTATACCACAGTGTATTTTCACATTCTACTGTTGATAGATACTTGGGTTCATAATGTTTTTTTTTCTATTTTAAATAGCCCTGCTTTGTGCATTTTGTGAAAGATGGTTTTTATAGAATGAGGTTTTTAACTATAACATGGACCATTTTTGAAATGTTATGAAATCTATTGAATTTCTTCTCAGACTATGTATTTAACTGTACAAAATTAAATCATAGGATTACAAAAGAAACCAGTTATATTGAAAGATAGTTTTGAAGGTGTAAATAAATGTTATATGGTATTAAATATCTTTCTTTATTAATAAACTACATAACAAGACTAGGGGTAGGTCTGATAATCTCTCTGGTTTTGAAGTGGTAATGAATGGAAAGGATATTTACACTTATAGTTCTTTAATAATTGTAACGTGATAAGAAAATATTTTTGTTTCTTCAGTGACAAAGTCATAGTACTATTAAGACTACTGTAGCGTGTTGTCTATATTTACAAATAAAGAAATTAAAAAATTAGGCATTAGTCTCAGTTAGAGACTAATGGAAATAATGAAGTGATTTTTTTTCCATCAAAGTTCATATGACTTTTACGTTCTATCCATACATCTCAGGATAGGAAATTTCTATTCTAGGGTCTATTTCTAGGGCAGGAATAGTTTTATTGTAGGTTAAGGACATCTTATACAGGTTTTCAATGCAGGTTTCAAATTTTGTGATGATTTACAAACCTCTCTTAGTCTACTCAGGCTGCTATAAGAAAATTCCTTAGACTAGATTATTTATTTATTTATTTATTTATTTATTTATTCATTCATTTATTTGTTTATTTATTGGTTGCAGCTGTCATTGTTGTTTTTGGTGGGACTGGGCTGGATTTGAACCCACCACCTTAGGTGTATGTGGCTGAGACTAGATAATTTGTAAACAGCATAAACTTGTTACTCACAGTTCTGGAGGCATGAAATTACAGGATCCAGGTGCCAGCAGATTCAGTATTTAAGAAGGTCTCCCTCATTGCTTCAAACATGGTGCCTTCTATCCTTGTCCTCACAAGTTCCCCCAGGCCTTTTCTCTAAAGGCAAAGCTTTACTACTTGTGAAACTCAGTCTCCACCATTAGTTATCTTTTAAAGATCTCACCTTATCATATAATATTGCATTGAAAATTAGGTTTTAAACATAATGAATTTTGGAAGGGCAAAAAACATTCAGACCATAGCAAAACCCATTAGCAGTGTTATTGTTCCAATTGACCTGTATCTTAGTGGACTTTTAGTATTAACAGATTTCTTAATGCTGCCAATCTAGATTGTATAAAATATTATTTCATTATATTTATATTTAGCAATCCTGTTATTAATGTTGAGATTGGACATATTTTCATATGTTTATAACCATCTAGGTTTCTTTCATCATAAGACACTTGTTAAAAGTCTTTTGTCTATTTTTTCTCCTAAGTTTCGCTTTTGCAAGATTCAAGGGAGTTCTCTTTCTGTATATATGAATATCTATATATATTCTGTTTGGTTGTTTGGACATCAGGGTAAATAAGTTGTTTATGTATGGTAAATACCTAGCTCTGTTTTGTGCCTTGTCTTTTTCTTCCTTTATATTGTGTTTTGAATAGATGTCCGTTATTTTGATGTAGTTGAATTTATTAGTTTTTCACTTTGCTATTTATAAATTTGGTCATGCCTAAGAAATCCTTACTTGCCACATAGTAATAAAGATATTCTTCTATGTTGTTTAAAAATGTTGTATACTTTAGAATAGTAAATATTTTATAGTTTAGAATTATAAATATTTTATGGCTTAGAACTAATTTTAGCATAGCATGTGAAGGAGAGATCTGATTCATTTTTTCCACATGGTTAACCAATGGTTTCAACTACTTTATTGTGAAATAAATTTCTCTTTCCTACTGATGGGACTGTCATAAAATATTTCTTGGTTCTATTATTTTAGTTATCTATTAATGCAGTAAGAATAAAAGGCCTTATTTTACCTTTATGATCATTATTGTTTTATACTACTATATACATGATATACAGATATATATACCCAATATATATAGTATGGGTATGTTATAGTATAGCATATAGTGTATCCTATATACTATACAGTATATAGTATGTATATGCAGTATATGTACCCAAAATAGTAACTATACACAGTATATATACAATATATATACTATAGCATATACATATAATATAGTATACACATAGTATACATACTTTGGTATATATACTCAAGTACAGTATATGTACTCCAGTATACTACAGAATATGTATACTCTAGTATATATACTCCATACTTGAGTATAGTATACTCTAGTGTGTATGCTCCATACTAGAGTATAGTATACTCTATTTATAAGTATATATATTATACTCTAGTATATATTATGCTCTAGTATAGTATACTCTATATTATAGTCCCTACATAAATATATATATATATAATACTCTAGTATATATGATATAATATATATGCGCATATATATTCTACACTAGTATATATTATACTCCAGTATAATATATGTTATATTATACTCTATATATACTCTAGTATGTTTTAGAGTATATATACTCCAGTATATATACTCCATACTAGATTATAGTATAATTAATATTATAGTATATATACTACACTATATATACTCTCTACTATAGTATATATACTATATACTCTAGTATACATATAGTATATATACTGTATACAAGAGTATAGTATATATATACTATGAAAATATAGTATACAGCATATATAATCTATTATAGTATATATATATATATAAACATATATATACCATAGCATATACTATAGTATACTCTACTACAGTATACACATAGTATATATACACTATACTAGAATATACTATACTCTATGGAATATATACTACAGTATATATACTATACAAGAGTAGTATACTACACAGTATATATTTCTATGTACCATTTTATATATATATATATCATTTAATCTAGTATAGTATATATACTCTATAGTATATGTACTCTAGTATAGTATATTATACTCTATAGTATATATTATATAGTATACTATGTACTCTAATATAGCATATATACTCTAGCATATACTAGAGTATATAGTATACTATTCTAGAGTATAGTATACTATAGTATACCAGTATACAGTATATTATACTAGAATATACCATACATACTATACTATATAGTATAGAGTATATACTCTAGTATTCTATAGTACTCTATAATAGAGTATATGTACTATACTAAACTAGCATACTATATACTAGAGTATACCATGCTATACTGCATTAGAGTATACTGTACTTTACCATACTAGAGTATACTATATGATAGAGTATACTATAGAGTACTATACTATACTATAGTTATATATATTGGAGTATATATTCTAGTATAGTATATATTTGTCTAGTATAATTATATACTATAGTATATTCTAGTGTGTATAATATATAATAATCTAGTATGCATATACTCTAGTATATATAATCTAGACTATAGTATAGTTTATACTAGGGTATACATGCTAGAGTATAGTATAGTCTACACCCTATAGTATATGTATATATACTTGAGTACATATTCTATAGCACTATACTATATACTAGAGTAACTATACAATATACCTAAGCTATACTCTAGTATGTATATACTCTAGTATATAGTATAAAGTATAAGTACTATGTTATATGTGCTCCAGTATATATACTATAATAGATATACTATAGTGTAGGATATATACTATACTATACTATATATAGTATACTACAATAAACCATATATAGTATATACCATACTATAAATAGTATATTTGAGTATAATCAAGTGTAGTATATATACTAGAGTATATGCACTACATTGTATATATACTACATATTCCATAAAAACTATACTCTAATATGTATATACTTAAGTGTATATGCTATAGTAAAGTTGAGTATATGTACTCAGTATAGTCAAGTATATTTTATAGTATATACTATATATAGTTTAGTATAGTATACTATATGTAGTATAGTATACATAGTATACATATGTGAGGATACTCTAGTACACTTTATATACTATAGCCTAGTATACATAGTATACTATATATGCTCAAGTATGATATAGTACATATACTCTATATATACTATATACTAGTATATATATTAGAGTACAGTACACTCTATAGTATATATACTGTAGTATGTATATACTATACTAGAGTGGCATTATATAGTATATATATGTTATAGAGTAGTATACTATAGTATATATACTCTATACTCTACAATGGTATAATACTCTATAGTATATATAGTATAGTAGAGTATATATATACTCTACATGCTAGGATAGTATATATTATTGTATTCTGTATGATACTATTTACTACTAGATACTAGATACTACTAGAGTATATACCATACAAAAGTATATGGTATATACTCTAGTAGAATAGTATACTATATAGCATAATATATAATTACTTCAGTATATATACTCTATATATGATATAGTATGGTATATATGTAGTTTAATATATATATACTCTATACTCTATTATATACTAGAGTATATATATACTCTATACTATGGCATAGCTATAGTATACACTCCAGTGTAGTATATTATATAATAGTATATATACTCCAGTGTAGTACACTATATACTCTACCATTATATACTTTAGCATATGCTATACTATATACTATTGTATATATAAACTTTGGTATATACTATATAATCTATTATATATCATGCTACAGCATATGTATACCCTATACTCTAGGATAGTATATATACTCTAGTATAGTATTCTATATGCTCTCATATAGTGTATATAGTACAGTATGCCAGAGTACATACTATATACTTTGGTATACTATAATGTGTAGTATAATAAGTAAACTCATATATACTATAGTATAGTACATATACCATACTATATATAGTATATAATGTTGACATATCCATAGTATATATATTATTATGTGTAGTACCATAATGTATATAGCATATGTGTAGTACTATACTATATATAGTATATATGTAGTATATATAGCAGTATACTGTATATACTATATACTCCATATAGTAAATATAGTATATACAATATAATAGCATATATAGTATACATATATATGTTTTATATGGTATATATACAGTAAATACTATATATTATATTAGTATATTCACTAATATATACTATGCTGAATATACATACTATCTGTGCTATACTATACCCTATATAGTATATACGATACACTATATATAGTATACTATACTATATATAGTATATAGTATGCACTACACTGTACTACACTATGTATAGCATATACTATCCAATGTACATAGTATTCTAATTTTACGGTATACTATTATATATACACCATTACAATACATATATAGTATATAAAGTATACTGCTATATATATATTCTATATAATGTATATGGTGTGTATAGTATTATACTGTATATGAATATATAGTACTGTATATATACTATTTATAGTAAATATGGTAGCATACTATATATACTGTATATATACTATAAACTATACTACATAGTATACACAATACGCTATATATAGTATACTATTATATACCGTATACTACCATATATATACTATATGGTCTACATTTAGCATATATGGTAGTATACCATGTATACTATACAAGTAGTGTACTAGTAAACATTTTACTATATACATAGTATACTATATATATAGTATGTGTAGTATACTACTCTATGCTATGTAGATGTGTACAGTATATATATATATAGTATGTAGTATATACTATATATTGTGTATAATATATACACTGGTATATACTATAGTATATATAGTATATGTACTATAAACTAGAGTATATACAGTGTGTTATATATATATATATAGGATATGTAGTAGTATACAGTATGTGCCATACATGCATGCTATGCATATACTATGTACTGTACTGTATATAGCATGTATATGTTAAATACTATATATAGCTAAATACTTGTACTGTATAGCATA
Source organism: Galagoides demidoff (assembly GCA_963574575.1). Taxonomy (NCBI): domain Eukaryota; kingdom Metazoa; phylum Chordata; class Mammalia; order Primates; family Galagidae; genus Galagoides; species Galagoides demidoff. Next base: position 30,526 of record CAUYQV010128194.1, on the reverse strand, counting down.
TATATATGCTATATATACTATATATGTGCTATTTGTATACTAGTATTCTTTTTATAGTAGTATACTATATATACAATATATACTATGTAGTATGTAGTATGTAATGTATGCTGCTATATATACTACATATATGTATATAGTATATGCATATAGTACTTTACTATATATATACTACAGATATATATACTATATGTACACTACATGCACTGTAAAGTATATAGTATATAGGATATAGTATAGCTTACAGGATATAGTATATACATACTATATATATACTATTTAAATACTATATATTCTATACTATATTATAGTGTATATATACTATTATAGGGTATGCATATCTATATACAGTGTATATGTAGTATATATACTGTATTTATAGAAATATAGTACATATACTATACTTTTAGAACTTCATAAGCTAATTCCAAATGTGTATAGATGACCCAAGTGCTGATGAATAACCAAAATATTGCAAAAGAAACAGAAAACAATAATGATCATAAAGGTAAAATAAAGTCTTCTGCTCTTACTACATTAATAGATAACTGAAATAATAGAAACAAGAAATATTTTATGACAGTCCCGTCATTAGGAATGGGAAGTAGATATCACAATAAAGTAGTGAAAACCATTTGCTAACCATATGGAAATAATGAATCAGATCTCTACCTCACATGCTATGCTAAAATTAGTTCTAAGTCATAAAATATTTATAATTCTAAACTATAAAATATTTACTATTCTAAAGTATACAACATTTTTAAACAACAAACAAGAATATCTGTATTCATATGTGGCAAGTAAGGATTTCGTAGGCATGACAAAATTTGGAAATAGCAAAGTGAAAAAGTAATAAATTCAACTACATCAAAATAATGGATATCTATTGAAAACACAACATAAAGGAAGAAAAAGACAAGGCACAAAACGGAGCTAGGTATTTACAATACATAACCAACATATTTGCACTAATGTCCAATCAAACAAACAAATAAACAAAGAAAAAAATATATATAGAGAGAGAGAGAGCTCCCTTGAATCATGCAAAAGAGAAACCCAAGAGAAAAAATGGACAAAAGACTTTAACAAGCATCTTATGGTCAAAGAAACCTAAATGGTTATAAACATGTGAAAATATATTCAATCTCAGCATTAATAACAGGATTGCTAAATATAAATATAATGAAATAATACTTTATACTATCTAGGTGGCAACATTAAGAAATCTGTTAATACTAAAAGGTCATTAAGATACAGGTCGATTGGAACAAAAACACTGCTGATGGGTTTTGCTATGGTCTGAATGTTTGTGCCCTTCTAAAATTCCTTATGTTTAAGCCTAATTTTCAATGCAATATTATATTCAAATGTGAGACTGTTAGAAGATGATTAATAGTGGAGACTGAGTTTCACAAGTGTTAAAACTTTGCCTTTAGAAGAAAGGCCTGAGGGATCTTGTGAAGGCAGGGATACCACATATATACTCTATGTATACTATACATATACTATTTAGCATAGATGTACTATATATATAGTGTAGTATATGTAATATATATGCTAAATAGTATATATATCACATACCATATATAGTATATATCATAGTGTATACTATAGTACATATAGTATGTATACTGTACTATATGTAGTATAGTATAGTCTGTATTATATATAGTATAGTGTATATAGTATATATATACTATAGCATATGTATATGTATACATACATACATATGTATATATACATAGATATGTGTGTCTATATATAGTTTTTTAAAAAGCCAGCTTAATTATCTAAATCTTATCAATTTTAATAATTTTTAAGTATTTTTTCTTTTAAACTTGAAAATCAGATTATCCGAGAACAATGACAATTTAATTTTTTCCTTTCTAATTCTTGCATCTTTTATTGGAAAGGGTGTCTATCTGTCCTCTACTAGCTAAAACTTCCTGTATGACGTTCAATAGAAGTGGTAATAGTGAAGACCTCCATCTTCTTCTGGGCATGGTGGCTCACACCTGTAGCAAGTGTTTTGGAAGGCTGAGGCAGGTAGATTGCTTGAGCTCAGGAGTTTAAGACCAGCCTGAGCAAGAGCAAGATCCTCTCTCTACTGATAATAGAAGAAAAAAAAAACCCAGATGGGTGTTGTGGCTGATGGCTGTACTCTCAGCTACTTGGGAGGCTGAGGCAAGAGGATTACTTGAGCACAAGAGTCTAAGGTCCCTCTGAGCTATGATACCAAGGCACTGTACCAAGGACAATAGGGGAGACTGGAAAAAAAAATGAAAAAGAGATTTTGGTAGAGGTTGTGCTTGATACTTGAGACAACATGGGGATTAAATAGGTTGGGGAAGGTTAAGCTATTTGCCCTTTCTTCATCTCTATATATTTAGAATTAGTTTGTCAATCTCATTATCCTAATACTGCAAATTCTTATGGCTTCTTCATGTCACATTCTATTCTGATATCAGTCCAAAAACCTTCCATGTGCTGACACAACAACCAAGGGTCTTACCACGGCTTGGTTCTGTGATGGATCCTCAATACATGGCTAAAAGATCAGAAGATGAAAGATAAAGAATGTGGCAAAGACACACCCACTTGTAACTGATTTGGAACAAAAGTGACACATAATTTCGTCTTGCGTTCTATTAATGAGAACTAGGCACATGGCTCCACTTAGGCCTAAACTGGTTGGGAAATGTAGCTTCCTACTGATCAATAAAAAGGAAATTATTTCAGTGAGCATCACAGCCATTCACTAGGAATGTTTTGTGTATGAATGTACTTAAATGTTTATGAATGTTACAACTTGCTGATCAAAACCTTTATGATTAGAAAAAATTTGTAAAAATATTTTAAGCTACTGGTTCAATACTTTTAGTAGTTAGATTATTTCAGTTCTTTATTTCTTCTTCAGTCAGTGTTGGCAAATTATATATTCTAGGAATTTTTATATCACCTCTAAGATTTTATTCATTTGCATGAAGTTTATAATAGTTCCATTTAATCCTTATAATATCTGTAACATCTATACTTATGCCTTCCTTCTCATTTTTAATCTATTTTATTAGTATTTTCTCTCTTTTTCCCATATTGGTCTTGTCATTTATTTGTCATTTGCATTTACTTTTTTCAAAAACCAAATTAAAATGTTAAAATAGTTATTTTTTTCTTAAAGTGGATATTTTATTATGCTTATTAAAATCTAGTAATGTTTTTGCATTCGCATTTATTTTGTCTCATATTAATGTTGTCATTCCAGCATTCCTTCATTTGCCTGGCAATCCCTTTCCATCCTTTTACTTTCAAACATTTTGTATTCTTATGGTTTTAGTATATATCTTATAGATAATATATAACTGGATTTTGTCTTATTATATGTTTCTCCACTTTTTTCCATTTTTTCTCTTTCACTGGAGAATTTGCCCCCATAGTACTTACTATAATTGCAGATATGTTATTTCTATTGCCTTCTCTCTGCTTGCTATTTATATCCTCTTTCTATGTTTCTTCAATTTGTTCTGAATTAAGTTTTATTTTTTGTTCTTTAATTCGACTTTTCCCTATCAGATTATGAATGTATTTACTGTTTCTTTTCCTTTAGTGGTTAACACTACAAATATACATAAGTCATCAAGCTCTAAGTTTAATTGATATTTTTGGCTTTTGCTGAAATAACACAAGGATTTTAAGATATTTTAATGCTAGACACCCTTTCACCTGACCTATATGCTTTTCTAATAATATATTATTGTAGTTCTGGCTTATGTTTTGAACACACAAGACCTTATTTTTATTTGTTCATTGTAGATTATGATCTTGCCACTTCACCCTGGAGAGGTGAAATTTAGTTACCTTCCCTTTGATTATGGGCCAGTGTTACTAACTTGTTTGGCAATACGTGGCAGAAGTAATCTTCAGTGACAGATTAGCTTACCTTAGAAAAAAGTCTTGAGATTTTCCTTTGATGTCTTGGCACATTTGTTTTCCTGTTATTCCCTCCTGGATACATCCTTTCAAAGTCTATAATGCATGGAGAAGTTATGTGCATTCTCTGCAAAACGCAGTCCCGATCAGCCCAGCTTTTGAGTCATACCAGTTATAACTAACAAGACACATGGAGGTGAAGAGGTCACTGAATGATTCCAGTCCCCTATTGTTCAAGTCAGCTTAGCCATTTAGGTCTTTCAAGTTGAGGCTCCAGAAATCTTGGAGGAGAGATAAGCTATCCCTGTAGTATCTTGTTTGAATTCTTGTTCCACAGACTCTATGAACAGAATGACAGTGTCACTTCTTTCTGCCTCTATGTTTCGGATGATTTTATGAACAATTGATAACCAGAACATCTTTTCAGATTTACTCACATATTAAACAACTTCTGTTATTTTGTAATTGTATTTCTTCTGTCTGACATCTGTAATCCTTTCCCTTTTACCTGTATATTTGGCAGAATTTCCATTATTACGTTCAGTCAGTAGCATTCTAAATTTAGATGTTCTGAAAGTAACTTTACTTCACCTTTCTTCTTCAAAATATATTCTTACCAGTTGTAGAACCTGGTTACTTAGGTTCCTAGGTTACTAAGTGTTCTTTTTTAGCAAACTGAATTAGTATTTTACTGTATATTGGCTTCCTTTTTTGCTCTTGAGAAGTAAATTTTATATACATTATATGTGTGTGTGTGTGTGTGGATATAATCTCACCCTGTACCTATTCCCTATTGTTTTTCTGTGCTGAAAATCTGAATAATTTCTTGGGCTCTATCTTCCAGTTTTCTAATGCTTCCCTCAGCTGAATCAAATATGATATTGATCCTATATATTGACTTATTATTTTACATTATTATATTTAGTTATAGTGATTATATTTAGAGTTTGTTCCACTACTTGGCTAATTTTTTATGGTATTTTGCTCTGTAATCACATTTAATTTTCAAAAATTTCTTTAGAAGCATCAAATAGACAACTTTTATATTTTGAGCCTGAGAATTCCAGTATCTGAAAACATCATCAGTCTGATTTGCTACCTGCTTTTTTAGGTGACTCTTGCTTATGCTCAAGAATTATTGTATCTTTATTTTGTTTGTATTTTTGGTGATATTACTCATTTTTCCTCAGAAAAGCATTCATTGTTATTTCTTGGGGCATGAGCAAACATAGATTTGTCCAGAGAAAATTTTTAATTTTGCTTCAGATGGAGATTTCTGTGAGTACCATGTGTCCTAGAAAATTGTAAACTAATTCTAGAAATGAATTATTTTTTGTCCTAGGCAGGTAATGCAAATTTTTAATAAAAACCCATATGAGTTTTTATCAGGAACCCATAAGCTCACTCATGTTCATGATATTCTAAGAGACGTTATTTCCTTCTTTGCTCATTACGCTTTTCCTCAAATACCACTGACTAAAATGGTTTATTTATTAATTGATTTTTAGTCCTCTTTTACTCCTCTCTTTCTCCTCTAGACTGGATTATTTTTAGTGATCTATCAAGTATACTGTCTCTTTTACAGGTTAACAACCTGCTGTTAAGCCCATCTCGTGAAATGTATAGCTATTGTATTTTTAGGTACTAGATTCTCCATGTGATTCTTTTAATAATTTATATTCTTGGTTGATATTTCTTATATTTTATATATTATGAGCACATTTTTCTTTTTTTTACTTGTATATCATTGTAAAAGCTGCTTAAAAATCTTTGTCTGACAATTTAAATTTCTGCTTGCCTTGGTATTGGTCTTCTTTGATTACCTTTTCTCTAGAATATGGGTCGTGCTTTTCTGTTTCTTCAGATGTTCAGTAATTTTTTTTTTTTGTATGCTGTACTTTTTGGTTGATATATTGTAAATACTGGGAATTTTTTTGAAGCATACTTATTTTTATTTCTTTCTTTTTTTTTTTGGTAAAAAGATGATTTGTCTGAACTCATACTCCAAATTCAGATATATTGATTCATGGTTGTTGTTGCTGTTGTTTTTCTAGATTTATCCTGGGAGCTAGAACTCTGTCCTATGTATGCATGGTGCAAAAGTAAGCCAGACATTTGAGTAGAACTTGTACACAAAATTAGTACTCCTTAATCTTCAACTTTATCATTTCTGATTTCCCCTTCACTTTCTAGCTGCCGTGATTGCCTCAGACTTTACTTTCTTGTTTTTCAAGCCACTAAAACTGTTAGGTTCTTTCTGAATTTTGTGCCCCCACCCCAATACTGTAACTGGGGCCTCTCATCAGGCTAAAAGTGAAGACAATGAGAAACTCATTTATTACTATTTCCTCCATGTAGATATGAGGTCCCACCATCATCTTCCTGCTTTGTTCACTTCTTAATGTCTTCAAGTAGTTTTTTAAAATATATTTTCTAAAGTTGATAGTTTTTACCTGCAAAATAATTGACCCAAGGTAATCTAGTCAGCTATTCAAAGTATAATCTAGAGCCTAATTTTTAAAATGCTTGGCCAGTTTGTTTCCAGGTCACCCATCAGAATGGCTTTATTCATTTGGGGTTCAAGCTTTAAGTTTGGATGTTACATTAGTTTCTATACCTTGAGTGGGCCCTGGGACTTATGGCATGTCTCTTAAGCCCCATGAGGTTATGAAAGCTGAAGTTAAAGTTCATCTTTGGAGACATGCACAGAAGAAAGACAATGTGAAGACACATAAGGAAAAGACTCATGTGATTTGAGTGATGCAGCCACCAGCCACTGGTCTTGCCAACAACATTGAGGGTTAAAGCTGAAAAAAAGCAAGGAAACCTTTCCTAGAGCTGCCAGACTGTGATTTCAGACTTCAATATATCCTCTAAATCTTTAAACATTACATCTGTTGTTTCTATCCCCCCCCCCAAAAAAAAAATGTTTAGTATATTTGGAAGAACTCCCTCGTGTGCTCTGTTTAATGCTATGTTCATTTTCTTTCAGGTTTTTTTTTTTTTTTTTGCAGTTTTTGGCCAGGGCTGGGCTTGAACCCACCACCTCTGGTATATGGGGCCAGCGCCCTACTCCTTTGAGCCACAGGCGCCACCCCAGTTTTTTACTTTCCTCATTTTTTTTCACTTTTTCAGTGTGTTGCTCTTTTTCTTATTAATTCACATAGAGAAATAATTAATCCAGCATTTTTAATTAGTCTGATTTTAAAGGCCAGTAAACTTACCTTGTTTACCAATCTATTGAAAGAAGAAATTTGAGAAGGGCTTTTTAAATTAGTAAACTAAATTATATGAACTTATCCCTGAAATGCATAAAACTCTTCATTAATTTCTGATAACATTTAGGATAAAAATAAATTTATTTCCTTCTTTCCTTCCTTCCCTTCTCTTCTCCTTCCTTCCTTCCTTTCAACAAAGTCTCACTCTATTGCCCAGGCTACAGTGCCATGGCATCAGTATAGCTCATAGAAACCTCAAACTCCTATGTTCAGAGGATCCTCCTACCTCAGCTTCCCAAGTAGCCGGGACTATAGGTGCCTGCCATAACACCCAGATAATTTTTTTCTGTTTTTGGTAGAGTCTGAGTCTCCTTGCTCAAGTTGGTCTTGAACTCCAAGGCAGGGATCCTCCTGTCTTGGCCTCCCAGAGTGCTAGGATTACCAGTGTAAGGCAACATGCTTAGCCAAAATAAATTATTTTAAATGTTTTGTAAGAGCTTGTGTAATCTACCTGTAGCCTTCTTCTGTGACGTTATTTTGTGTCACTTTCTTTTGCTGCTCCAGTCATAAAAACTTTTTTCAACTATTTGAACATGAAATGATATCTTCCATATCCAGTGCTTTCTACATGTTATTTTTTCCTGCTGGGATTTCCTTTTTCATCCTTATCTAACTAAATTCTAATTGTCTTTTAGTCCTCTGCTTCTTTTTAATCTCCTCCAGGAGTTTTCCCTTGGCATCCTAGACCAGTGAGGGATACCAACTTCTTTTATATAGACCTTTCTTCCAACTTGTATAACACATATCAACTTCTTTAGGGTATGTCTAACCTACTAACCTCCATGAAGATAGCAAACTATCTGTTCTTCATCACCATTCCCCAAAGTCTGATATAATGCCCGCTATAGAGGAGGTGCTCAAAAAAGAGTTGTTGATGGGTTATTTTGTCTGAATCAGTCACTTAAGAATCTTATAAACTTTGGGGCACACAGATTTTCTAAACCTTTGTTACTACATATAAGACTTGGACTTTGGACAATGGTGAAAGTAACAACCTAATGTTGACCTGAATACCCCAGCTGGCTGGTAGTTTTCCTTAACCTTGTTGATTATGCATATGCCCTTGTATTAACCTTCTGAAAATTGATTCTATCATGTCATGCACTTACTCAAGAACACACTGTGTTCCTACTCCTTGTTTACTCTGGCTTAAATTGTACATTTTGGAATTCTGTCCTATTATGACAGGGTAGCCTAAGAGTTAAGGGCCAGCTTTAGATTTCTTTGTTGTCATTGCTTAACAAGCTGTTTTCCAGAACCATCAAACCAGGAAGCTCTAACCACAGCTAATCAAACTAAAGGTGTGAGTCAAATGAATAAGGAACAAGAAAGATCTGGGTTTGGGCAAAGTAGACTAACTCCAGAGGGGCTAGAAGAGATTTTCCCTTATTACCATATTAAATTCTCTGCTTAGGGAGGAGCTTATTTGCCATCTGGAAAACATGCAATGTATAAAGAGAAATGAACTCAGGTGAACTGCTAAGACCATTCCCAGAATTCCTGCACCCCCCAAATAATCCCAACCCTTTCATTCCAGTCCTATAAAAGCTGGTATAACCAGCTTAATGTCTCAGGGAGACATTATTCTGGAAACTATTCACAGTGCTCTCCCTATTTGAGACAAACAATAAAATTCCCCTGTTGCAACCTACATGGCTTTTGTCTATTGGAGTTATTATCTGCTAAGCAAATGAACCCCCTTTTAGGTGAGTTAACAAATCTGGTGACCCCAATGGGACAGGAGGTTGGACTGTAGCCCAATTCCTTAGAGGCTCCTAAAAGGTGAATCAGTGGGTAGTTCCAGCTCATCCCAGGTTAAGTCATCTATGTTGCCAACAAGGGATGGCTGTGGATTGTCTGAGAACCTCTTGCCTGGTCCATGATCACCAGGAGCCTTCAGGAAGTCACCCTGAAGGAATAGAACAGCTATTTGGTCCTTTCATTCTAAGATTTTGCAGTGTTTTTCAACCATTTTTTATCTCACAGCACACTTGAACCTATAGTTAAACTTCTGTAGCACACTTGAATGATGTTGACCAAAAAAAAAAAAAAGGGTAAAAGGAAGAATATGCTTACTGTGCTTTGAACTTCTTTAGAAAATAATTTAAGTAATGATCTTGCAAGTTTTTGTGGCACACCTAAGATCCACTCTCAGCATACTTGTTGAAAATCACTGCCCTAGAGGGAAGTAAGTGTGACTTGTACCATGGGATGAATATTCATGTTATCCCAGGCTGCAACAACAGAATTGGAAAAACACAAAACAGTACTGTGCAGCCTAACTGCAGGTCTGGGAGATGGGGAGAAATTTCCATCCATGATGCAGTCTGGGTAAGTCACAGGGTGATCACTGGCTAAACAAGAAAGAGAAATGAGGCAGGCTCAAACCCTTGCAGGAACAATACTGGAAATTTTCTAAGGACTTAAGAGAACAAAGGGGGGGAGGCCATGAATTAATGATGACTACCTCAAAAGGTTAAGTCAGGAGAGTGAGTAACATAGGAGATCGTGACTCAGGAGAAACACTAGGGGCAGACCTGCCATCTCTTGTAGGCTAGCAGTAGTGGGATCTATGTCATCACAAACCCTGCATGGCAGCACTTGGAGGGTAGGGACAGACTCTGAGAAAGGACCTTAGAATATGGGGAACTGAGCCTTCATCCATCCAGAGGAAAGGGATTCTAGGGTGTATCACCAGTCACTGAAAAATATTGGGTATATGGCTATGTCCAAAAAACAAATCATTTTCTTTTTTGAGACTGCATGGCCCCAATATGATCTAGGGAGTCAGGAGAAATCATCTGTTAATGGATCCTTGAATTATAATTCAATTCTCCAACTAGATCTGTTCTGTAAGAGGCAAGAAAAATGAGATAAGAATCCCTATGTCCAGTGTTTCATGGCCCTTTACCGAGAATGAAACTCTGCAGAACAAATGCAAACTTTAAAGACTGTAGGTAAAGTTCCCAGGGAAATTTTTGCTAGTATCAGAGTGACCCCCTGCAGAGGAAGACCTTCTCCTCCCTCCACTGAGATGTAAGGAAAGGGAGTCAAGGAGTCAAGACCAGTCTCCCCTGTCCCCAGAGCCATCTGCCCTAGACCCAGAGAAAGTACCTCCACCTCACTTTCTGGGGACATACAATAACCTATCAGGGGAACCCCTACAAAATGAGAGACCTCTTCCCCCTTTATATGCCCCACTACCAGCTAATAACACATATATTAGATATCATTTTAAATGAGGAAGGGGGAATGTTCCCTGTTGGAGAAATCCCCAGAAAGGAAGAGGATCTGGTTCATATGCATAATCCCTCCCCTAACACAGATGTGACATGGATGAAGCTGGAAAATATTCTTCTTAGCAAAGTATGTCAAGAATGGAAGAAAAAGAATTCCAATGTACTCAACCTTACTATGAAATTAATTTATAGCATTCATAGGAAAGCTATAACCCAATTATAGCCCAAGAGTGTGGGGAAAGGGGAGAAGAAGGGAAGGGGAGGAGGGAGGATGGGTGAAAGGAAGGTAATTGGTGGGACCACACCTACGGTGCATCTTACAAGGGTACAGGATAATCTTTCTAAATGTAGAATATAAATGTCTTAACACAATAACTAAGAAAATGACACGAAGGCTATGTTAACCAGTTGGATGAAAATATTTCAAATTGTATATAAAAACAGTACACTGTACCCATGATAGTATTAATGTACACAGCTATGATTCAATAAAAAGAAAAATGACATAGAAAAGGCCTAAGAGCAAACCCAGAAGAATTTGTGACTTTATTAAAGGAAATTTTCTCAACCCACAGCCCAAACTGTCCAGAAATTCAGGTCCTGCCGATATCTTGAGACCTGCTGAGACTTTGGTCCTAACTATGGACCCAGGTTGGATCCTAAATAGTTGGGGAAACCAGGGAGCCCTATTACTAAGGTCTGTCCCTTACTAAAGGGAATTCAGGAAGTTAGCAAAGCCCTTGTTAAATGAGGAAGACAAAAAAAGACAACAATGTCCTGATCAACATTCCTCAGCTGAAGAAACATCTTCATGACTGTACCTCATGGAATCCAGAGGCAGCAGATGTTAGGGAGTCCTGAGTACCTAGTTTATAGCTCAGGTCCTCCAGATATTCAGAGAAAGTTTCAAACATTGGCTTTAAATCCTGGTACCCGCCCTTCTTATCTGGTTGAGGTAGTTTGAGAGGTATTCAACAATTTAGATGTGGCAGATGAGAATGAGGAGCAGAAAATGATGGAAACACAGTCCTCCTTGTTAGTGCTGGCCCTCCAATTTGCCCAGGTAACCTGGGAAAAGGAAAGAAGCCACTTTGTATGAGTAATGCTAACTCTCAATGTGGGACTAAGCCAAGATCACCATGACAACAAAAGTTGAAGTGCACTCAGCGCTCCAACTGTAAACAAGAGGGTCACTGGTAGCAGGCCTGCCCCTACCATCCCCAGAGAGGGAAGGAAGAGGGAAGCCCTGAGGTCACCTAATTCTCTTTCACTGAAAGACAGACCTGGCAGAGCCCAGAGGCTTCCCAAATGGCTTCTCTTAATATAATTACAGTCTACCCTGAAGAGCCCCAGGTTACCTTGGGGTACAGGGAGAGCCAGTGAAATCCGTAATTGATATTGGAGGCACATATTCAGAAATGATTACCAAGGAGGATTCCATCTGCAGAAGGAAATGGAATATAAAAGGGGTTTCAGAGAAAGATGCTATCAAACGATTTCTGAAGCCTCTGACATGTGAATTAGAATCTAATATGCTGATATACTCTTTTCTTCGTGTTCTTGAATGCCTTCATGTTCTTTCCTCTGCTTGGATAGGATTTACTATCTAAGCTTGGAGTGACTGTCCTTTTAGAGATAGAGGCACCCACGGTTCAAGGCCTAGCCTTCCTTATTTTCCTACATGGGGATCAAGAGAGGTCAGAGGAGATTCCAAGCAATATCATAGACTCAATAAATCCAGAAGGGTGCACTCAAGGCAAGGTAGGAAGAGCCAAAATGGTACAGCTGATCCAGGTGATTTTTTGTAGTTTTTGGCTGGGGCTGGATTTGAACCCACTACCTCCAGTATATGGGGCTAGCACCCTACTCCTTGCGCCACAGGTGCTGCATGCAGGTGACAATTAAATCAGACTTTCCAGCCTCATAAGTAAAGCAATTCCCCCTCAAGTGAGAGGCTATACAAGGGATATTTCCAGTGTTAAAAGACCTACTAATACCAGAGCGGAGTTAAAATCCCTACTAGATGGGGATTTGTGAGAGTTGCAGTTACCTCAGAGAACCATCTTATAGTATGTAAATAACGTACCCCTCCAAACAACTTGATTCAGTTGCTCTCAAAGAGTATTATCAGGCCTTGCCGATCTCCTTACAGTACCCTCTATAGTAAAGAAACCAGGAATCAGAGAATATAGGTTTATTCAGGTGTTCTGAGCTATAAGAGATACAGTTCAGGACATTTACCAAGTTATTCCTTACCCCTTACCTCTGTTAATGATATACAGCATTAGATCTTAAAGATGCTTTCTTTTGTGTTCCTCTGAGCCCAGAACCTCAGGAATTACACGCATGTGAGTGGGAGATAGCAATATTGCTGGGTTATTCTGCCCCACAGCTTCAAATCATCCCCAACCACATTTGATGAGGTACTAGATAGGGATTTGTGAGACTTGCAGTTACCTCAGGGAACCATTTCGCACTATGTAAATAACATGCTAGTTGCAAGTCCCACAAAAGAAGATTCAGATAAGAATATTAGCAGAACCCTCAGCTTCTGAGCAGAGAGGAGTTATAACTTATCCCAAAAGAAAACTCAAACTTCACAAAGGGAGGTGTGCTATGCGGGATATATCACAGCCCAGGGACAACATAGATTGCCTACCATATAGATAACTGGCCATTTGTCAGGTAGTCCATCCCCAGAACCACGAGAAACTTTAGGATTTCTGGGAATGGCAGTGCTCTGTCACATCTGAATTCCAAATTTTAAGGTTGTAACAAAACCTCTCTATAACAAACATCAAGGACCAGAAATGACATCTTTGAATTGGATAACGAGAGTAAGCAGGCCTCTAATACTCTCAAAGAACTTTTAATGGCAGTACTGGCCCAGGCCTTGCCAGATGTAAACAAACCTTTTGCCATATATATTTATGGAACCCAGTGAATTGTGATGGGAGTACTAACCTACATGCTGGCACCTCTCAAAAAATTATTGGTACACTCCTCCAAACAACTTGATTCACTTGGCAAAAGCCTGGCCTCCATCCCTTTGGACTCATTTGGTCATCTGAGCACCAGAGAAATTAACCATGGGGCAACCTTTAACTGTGTGAGTCTTAGATTAGTTAACAAGAGTCCTAGAGACCAAAGGTTACTTACAGGGGGTTGGCCCAGTACTAGGCCCTGCTATCATTGGTAAATACTCTCCATATTTAGCATTAGGTGTGTCAAACTTTCCCTGACATTCTGCTGCCAATCTCCCAAGAGCCACGCTAGAATGATTGCTCTGCTGTTATTGATGTGGTCTGTATTAGCAGAAAAGACTTACAGAGTGAACCCCTGTCCAATCCTGAGGAAATATGGCTTGTAGATAGAAGTAACTTCATAGACAATGAACACAGAAGAGCAGTGTATGCAACAGTATCCTTAAAACAAATGATTGGAGCCAAAAGCCTCCCAGCAGGAACCTCAGCTCAAAGCTGAGCTTAATGCCTTGATCAGAGCTTTAGAATTAGAAAAAGATAAGTCTTTACCAGTTCATACAGATTTTAGATATGCTTTCCGGGCTCTCTATGCCCATGGGGCTCTCTGGGTGAAAAGGGGGCTCTTAAATATCAATAATAAAGAAATCAAAGATGCAAAAGAGATATTAGCATTGTTGCAGGAAGTGACACTGCCCAGAGAAATAGCAGTGTACACTGCAGAGAACACAGAAAAGGGAGAATCTGAAGTCATCCAAAGCAAAAGCTTTGCTGATGCAGCAGCCAAAAGTGCTACCCCAAAGGGGGAAGAGTCCTGCAGCTTAATTGCTTGCCTCCCTGCCCCTTTATAAATCCCAACCTAAGTACTCCAGAAAAGAGTTGCTGAAGACGAAGAGAGTTATCGTCAAAATCCTTCTTCAGAAGGATGGGCAATAAACAATAAAGGCAGGAGGCCAGGCCTGGTGCTCACACCTGTAATCATAGCACTTTGGGAAGCTAAGGTGGGTAGATTGATTGATTGAGCTCAGCAGTTTGAAACCAGCTTTAGTAAGCGCTACACCCCATCTCTACCAAAGATAGAAAAATTAGCTGGGCATTGTTGTGGGAGCCTGTACTCCCAGCTATTCAGGAGGCTGAGCAGGAGGATTGCTTGAGTCCAGGAGTTTGAGGTTACTGTGAGCTGGCCTGATGCCATGGCACTCTACCCTGGGCAATGGAGTGAGACTCTGTCTCAGAAACCAACAAACAAAAAACCCAATAAAGCCAGGATTTAACTTCCAAAACACTTGAGCTGGTTACTTATCAAGTACACCCATGGTTCCACCGATAATGGGAAAGAAGTCCTATACAATGGGCTCATGAAAGTCTTCAGGAGAAAGAAATGGAGGGGATTAACAAATAAAACATGGGAATAAAATGCCTACTGCCTCAATATTCAAACCAGGCTGATGGCACCTCCCTTGTCAAAGTCTATATAATCAAGGGGAAATTTGTGTCTTACGTTGAATTACATGGAGAAGACCAGCAAACTGGCAAGTTGATTTCACAGCCTTACTGGTAGTGCTGGGAGGATTTAAACTCTTTAATTTAAATACCTTCTAGCATTTGTACATACCTTTACAGGCTGAAAAGAGGTCTACTTATGTGGAACTGAAAAGCAAAGGGAGGTTATAAGGGCATTATTAAAAGAGATCATCCTTGAGTTTGAACTACCTTGATCTATTCAAAGTAACAATCAGGCATTTACTTCCCATGTAATGAAAAAGGTGTCTTTGGTGTTAGGTAATGAATGAAAACTACATGCAGCATGGAGCCCCCATCCTCTGGGAAAACTGAGACAGCCAATAGAGCCCTAAAAAAGGCACTGGCCAAATTGTGCCAGGAGACCAGTTAAAATTGGCTAAAGATGTGCCCCTTGGCACAGGCACTTAAAAGACCTACCTTAAGAGTATAACTGAAATTAAGCCCCTTTAAGCTCGTGTATGACAGGCCATATCCCACCATGATCAGTCTCTTATCCTGTCTGGACAGAAAAGATGAAAAGGCCATAAAACATATTATTTTTCTGGGGGACCATCATATGTGCCCTCCATCAGTACACTGATCAGAAATTGCCAGTGCCTACAGAGATGAAATTATGCCCGTATGAACTGTATGACTGAGTCTATTTAGGATCCTAGAAAGGTGGTTTTCCACAAGACCAGATAAATCCTATCTGGACTAGACTTCATTTCGTATTAATGACCACAGACATTTTTCTAAAATTACAGGGGACTATCCCATGAGCCTACCATTAGTGGGTAAAGAGAAATCTCTAGAACCTGAAGTCATAGATCAGGCTCTTTTGCCATATACCTGCTAAAGTTTCTCTTTCAAAGGCACACAATAGATAAGTAATATGCTCTTTTTCTGTCTGCTTTTAAAACTCATCCTTTTGGCTCATACACATAATCTCTGTGAAAATAATGTCTTGGAGAATTTCTCTAAGACCACAACCAACAGGAATAAGCTTTCCCAATGCTGAATATGCCACAAACATTCTCAGGCCAGAATAGGATGGCCAGTGGCTTATCCTATAGATGGAGACCTCAATATAACCATAATAAAATGGAGATCCAAAATTCCACCAGAATCTGTCACTATCTGACTGGGCCAATTACACACTATTAACTGCATAGATCTCACCCCCAAAATCAACCACAAAAAGATGCTAAATTTCTTCCAAAAGGAGAAAAAGTGTTGATCTACAAGGAGTGTAGAGGAGGAGTTCAACATTTTACCCTCTCACATTTAATCTCACTGCCCATTGTGAGTATAACCCTATCCATTGGTATCCCCTAACTGAGGGCTATGGGGACATAAGAGATGATGAAATTTACACAAATCAATGTAAACCTTGAAAGGAAATAAACAAGCAACCTGAATACTGGAGGTTAAGGTACTTTTCCCCAGTGGTGTGGAAACGGCCCCAAGTGGCTGAATCAACTCTACCTTAATGATGGAAGGCCTTTGTCCCCTCAATGCAACACCATAAAACCCCATTTGGGGCTCTAGGTGACTAAAATGGTTAAATTCCACTATCTCTACAAAGACACATGCCCCTCTTGGTTATGTTTTCATCTGTGCCTATCCTTTCCACAGGCTTCCCAACCACCTGAGTCTTAATGTTTTCTCCTTCCTACTACTGGCAGCAGCCCACTCTTGCAGGGATAATAGAGCACTTTAGGGTTTATAGGCCCCATAGAAGTAACTGTCTACAACCTAATTTGCTGACATAATAGACCAAAGACAGCTAATAGACCGATTTTGACAGACATTGGACCCACCATAGGCTTAGCTATCCCTGGGGAGGGGGGTGTTGCACACCACAAGGCCACATTTAAAAACCTAACTCGGTTCTTAAATCCCTGGTAACTAATACTGGAAAGGCTCTTTAAAACAGGCAGATCCTTTTAAATTCACTGACTAATGTACTAGATAATCGCATAGCACCAGACTACTTTCTGGTAGGGCGAGGGAGGGTAGGTGCTGTTACCAATTCTTCTTGTTAAACCTGAGTAACTAAGTCAGGAGAAGTTGAGATTAACGTAAGAAAAACCTATGCTTAAGCTTCAGGGTTTCACTCTTTAAAGCAGCAAAGACACTCTTTAGACTCTGTCTAGCAGACCATAAAATCATACCAAGCCTAACATCGTTTTTTTGTCCTTAATAGCATCACTAATGCTAGTACTCCTATTACTTTTGATTGGTCCTAGCATTTTTAATTTGCTTGTTAAATTCATTAGCTCTAGATTAGAACAGTTGAAGCTACAAATGACAGTCATGCAACAGAACCAGCCATTAAGCTCAAACTCTGGAGACCTAAGAACTTACTTATTTTGCTCCTCTAATCACCTTAAAGCTTATGGCCCTGATCAGTTTAAAGAAATTACAGAAAAAATGAAGTTCACCCTTATTCCTTCAAGAATGAGGAGTAAAATATCTCACTGGGGAATTTTTGACTCTATAGCTTAGGGTAAGTAAGAGTTAAGGGTCCCACCTTTATTTAGATTTGCTTGCTAACATTGCCTAATAAGCTTTCACCGAGCTGATGCTCCAGAAAGTTCTAACCACAACCAATCTAACTGAAGACATGAAGAACCAGAAAGATATGGTTTTGTGCAAAGTGGACTAACTCGAGAGGGGCTAGAAGGAGTTTTCCCCTTATTACAATACTAAAATCTCCACCCAGGGAGGAGCTTATTTTGCTATCTTGATAGCATGCAGTTTATAAAGATACATGAGCTTACGTGAACTGCTAAGACTGTCCCAAACATTCCTGAACCTCCAAATAAGCCCAACTCTTTTACTTCAGCCCTATAAAAGCCACTACAACCCCACTGCTTTGGGAACTATCTCTGATGCTTTCCTGATTTGTGCCAAATGATAAAACTCCCCTGTTGCAACCTACTTGGCTTTTGCCTATTGGGTTAACATCTGCCAAGCAAATGAACCCCTTACCTCAGGTGGGTAACACTATCTAGGACCTACTTATTTACCTATCCAATTTTGTCTCCCACTACTTTCCAATATAAACATTCCAAACAATATCAAATTGCTCTGTCTCCCTCTCTCTCTTTTCTTTCCTTCCTCCCTCTGTCCCTCCCTCCCTTCCTTTCTTTTTTTTTTTCTTTTTTGACAGAGTCACACTTTGTCATCTCTGGTAGAGTGCTGTGGCATCATAGTTCAGTGGGCTCAACAATTCTCCTGCCTCTGCCTTCTGAGTAGCTGCAACTAAGGTGCTCGCCACAACATCAGCTATACAGCATTTTGTCACTTGACAACTGTGTACCACCTTGGACAAATTTCTTAGATTTCTGTTCCCCCGTTTCCTTATTTGTACAATTGGGATAAGGACATTCACTTATTTTATAATGTCTTTGAGATGATTTCATGAGTTACGTATTCTGGTGTATAGCAAGACATCAATATTTTTTAGCTATATTTAAATTCTTCATGAAACCTTCCAAGTCCATTCAATCATTCCATCTCCTAATATTTATGATGAACTGTTCTGGTGCCATATCCTTCACTAAGGCTTGATGTTGTGGCTCAGGTTTGTAATGCTAGTACTTTGGGAGGCCGAGGTGGGTGGATTGTTTGAGCTCAGGAGTTCGAGACCAGCCTGAGCCAGAGCAAGACCCCATCTCTAAGAAAATCTGGGAGTTCTGGTGGGTGCCTATAGTCCCAGCTACTTGGGAAGCTGAGGCAAAAGAATCACTTGAGCCCAAGCTGTAAGCTGGGTTGCCATGGCACTCTACTGGGGGCAACAAAGTTGGACTCTGTCTCCAAAAATATCCTTCACTAAGCATTGCTTAGAAAGCAATGAAGAAGTAATATCAAGGAATTCATAGAAGAATTCATTAAGAGGTGAGTACCATATGATTTGGAAACTAGATCAGGGAAACTAAAATCAACCTACGGTAAAGATTGGAGAGTAAATTGTCAGGAAAAGACTTTCCCAGAGTGGTGAGCTGAAGGAGACTATGTAAGTCAGAACTAGCCAGATGAAGGAGGTGGCAGAGATTGGACCAGCAGGAAGCAGTGAGAAAGGAAGAAGAGTTTACTCTGGAACTATGAGCAAAAAACCCTCAAAGATGAGGGGGAACAAAGCACATTTAAGAGAACCACAAAGAGTTCTGTGACTGTAGCTTATAGTGGGACCCAAAGAGAGATAAGAGTTATACCTGAAGAGATTAGAATATACATATATGGTCTCATAAGTTTGTCACGACAGAATTATAGACTCATTAGTCCTACCTGTCAGTTGTGGATTTTGACAGAAGATTGTTGGCAACTATTGTTATCACATTACAATGATGGAACATATCCATTCACTTTTTCCCTTTATTTTTCACATATTAATTAACTTCCTAATATATAAGCCACGTAGTAGATGAGAAAGAGAACAATAAATGAAGATTGCTGCCTGCTTTCAAGCTCACTTTTTATTGAGGGACACAGACAAGTAAATAGGCAATTGTAATACAGAGTGAGAGGGATTGAGGCAAGTGCAAGACACTGAGCCCTATAGCATGGGCACCTAAGCCCTTGTACATAAATGTATGTGCATTGTGGTGGGGGCTGGAGAGGCCACAGTTTGAGAAAGCTTTCCAGACGTTCTATGAATGAAGAAGCTTGAGATTAGCCAGGTGATGGGAGCAGAGACAAGGGAAACCCAAGCTTTAAGAAAAATACATGTGGCTTGCCCACCTTCATTTCTCTTTTCTCTAGATACTGATTTCGTTTCTTGTCTGAACTCATTTTGACATTGGGTAATAATACGTCTTACAAAGAATTTCTCCTTAGCCTGCATCATATTTGCCTTCCTAGGAAAAATATAAACTCCATAAAAGAGAGATGGGCATGTAGTTTTTTTCTACCACAGTTGCAAGCTGTAATTGATAGAATATATTAGTTCAATATTTACTACATCAATTTGGTCACTTAACTAAGTCAACATTCTACCCCTTTTATTCTCTCTCTCCTCCCCCAAAAGAAAAAGGTGCTTTAATTTTTTTTTTTTTTGGCATCTTACATATCTTTAATCCCCTTTAGTTCCACTCCACTAAAACAACTGTATAACACCTTCGTTCTTCTCTAACTATGGAGTCCTAATGTAAATGTGATTTCATAGGAAAGATTTAGTCATGCCAAGTATACACAGGAAATTACTTAGTGGATTTTTCTTACTTCCATCATTATGTTCAATCATTATATTCTTAAATCCTATTGGGTGTACATTCTTTACTCTTAAGGAATTTTCTTTTCCTTTTGTCTTTTCAATGTTAATATGCAAAAACTCTGATTAATTTCCAACACATAGTGCTATACCTATGTTAGCTATTATTATTCATCTCATCATCATCTATATCTCAAACCATTTTCTAACAGAATTTTTACTTCCTTTTATTTGTGTTTGTGTCACAGTATTTGAATGACCGTATGCATTCCTTAAATAAACATATATACTGAATCATCTTAGAATGTTATTTTGAATGTGCTACATATTTTCAGTAATAGATCTAGAGGGCTGGAAGACAACTTCAACTTTTATAGATATGAAAACAGACTCAGAAAATCTAGTAACTTTCTCAAAAGCACACAGCTCGTTAGTAATGTCAAAGAGTCTTAAGCCAGAAGAACGAAGTATTAAATATTAATAATTTGTTTAGGAGAGCAGCAAAATTGCCCCCAGAGTCTCCGAAATAATATCTTAACTACCTACAATGAAGACAGAGAAAAATGTGGAGAAAATTAAGACTTGGTATAATGGAAACATTAAAATGGTGTTTGCAGGCATATAATGATTCTTTTCTCCCTCTCTGCAAATGATACTACTTTGGTAGAAAGGGAGATAAAATGTGCTGATGCTTTTTGTTCTTTGGGAAGCCATGTTGCTCATTATTCAGCACTTTGTGCCCCTGTAGGCATTTTCAAATTGATAGTATAATGACATTTTCACTATCATCCCAGGTACTAATGTTATGCTAACAGGTCTACAATTTTCCAAGATCATCCTTTTAGTAAAATTGGGCATTGAGCTCTATTCCAGACTTCTGGCGTGTCTTCAGTTCTGAGCAACTTCCTCGAAATAGCAGCAAAGAGCTTTGCAATAACATGCACCATTGCCTTTAGAATCCTTAGTCACCAATCATTAGGACCTGCTGATTTAAATGCCATTCAGAGTTTTCAAGTTATCTCCAAGTATTTCTGTCCCCAACTGACTTTATCTAAGTGCTTTTACATTATAGTTAGTTATTTAACTACCTTAGACATAGGAGAAAAAGAAAGTAAAAAACAAACCTAAATGCATTTCTTTCTTTTTTGTTTTTTTGCAAATGATTTTATTTATTTATTTAAAATTAACATAAGGGTACAAATTCTTAGGTTACATTTTTCTCACTTCCAAAGTAAAGTTCAAGTTGTAGAAGACCCCTTGACCCAGGGGGCTTGCTGAACATCTTTGCATTGTGCACATTAGGTGAGATACTGCCACCTACCCTCCCCCCTCTTTCCCCTTTGCCTTCTTCCCCCCCCACCTTGCTAGACTATATCTGTATTTTATTGTTCATATGGGTGTGTAATTGTTTATGTACTGGTTTCATTATTAGTATTGAGTCCATTGGATATTATTTTTCCATTCTTGAGATACTTTAGTAAGAAGAATGTGTTTCAACTCCATCCAGGTTAACATAAAAGATATAAAGTCTCCATCATTTTTAGAGCTGAATAGTATTCCATGGTATGCATACGCCATAGTTTGTTAATCAATTCATGAATTGATGCACATTCTGGTTGCTTCCATGACTTGGCAGTTATGAATTGAGCTGCAATAAACATTTTGGTGCAAATGTCTTTGTGGTAAAATGAATTTTATTCTTCTGGGTAAATACCGAGTAATGGGATTGCAGGATCAAATGGAAGGTTGACTTTTAGTTCCTTGCGGAGTCTCCATACCTCTTTCCATAGAGGTTATATTAGTTTGCAACTTCACCACTAAGGTAAAAGTGTTCCTTCTCTCCATATCCATGTCAGCATCTCTACATTTGGGACTTTGTGATGTGGGCTAACCTTCCTAGAGTGAGGTCACATCTCAGAGTGGTTTTGATTTGCATTTCTCTGATGATTAAAGACCATAAACACATTTTCATGTGTTTGTTGTCTATTCTTCTGTCATCTTTAGAGAAGCTTCTTCATGAGTCTCTTGCCCACTTAGAAATGCCACTATTTGCTCTTTTATTGTTGATTAATTTGAGTTCTCTGTAGATCCTAGTTAGTTATCAGGCCTTTATCAGATTCATAACATGCAAAAATCTTCTCCCATTCTGAAGGCTGTCTGTTTCCTTTGTTTGTGGTACTCTTGTCAGTGCAGAAATTTTTAGCTTGATCAAATCTCAAGTTATTTATTATTTTCTATTGCTACAATTGCTGGGGGGGGTGTGTTTCTCATAAAATATTTTTTCAGATCAATGTTTTCAAGCTTTTTCCCCATGCTCTCTTCTGAATTTTTATTCTTTTACATTTTTTTTTTTTGAGACAGAGTCTCACTTTGTCCCCCAGGGTAGAGTGCCATGGTGTCATAGCTCACAGCAACGTTAATGTTAGGCTCAGGAGATCCTCTTGCCTCATATTTTCATTTTTAGTAGAGACAGGGTCTCACTCTTGCTAAGGCTAGTCTTGAACTCATGAGCTCAAGTGATCCACCCACCTTGGCCTCCCAGAGTGCTAGGATTACAGGCATAAGCCACCATGCCCAGCCTATTTTGTGTCTGAACTTTAAATCTTTAATGCAGCAAGATTCAATTTTTATCAATGGTAAGAAGTGTGGGTCCAGTTTTAGTCTTCTACACATAACTAACCAGTTCTTCTACCACAACTTATTAACTAGGAATTCTTTTTCCCAGTGCCTGCTCTTGTTAGGCTTATCAAAGATCAAATAATGATATGTGGCTGGGTTTATCTCTAGATTCTCTATTGTATTCTATGGATCTATGTCTCTATTTTTGAACCAATACCATGCTGTTTTGTTCACTATAGACTTGTAGTATAACATGAAGTCTGGTAATGTGATGCTTCCAGATTTATTTTTATTTCTAAGGATTGTATTGGCTTTTTCAGGATTTTTTTCTGGTTCCATATAAAGTAAAGTAGTATTTTTCAAGTTCTTCAAAGTATGACATTGGTGCTTTGATGGATATTGCATTAAATCTGTAGATTACGATGGGTTGTATGGACATTTTAACAATGCTGATTCTTCCTAGCCACGAGCATGGTATATTCTTCTGTTTGTTAATGTCTTTTGGATTACTTTTCTCAGAATTTCACAGTTCTCTTCACAGAGATCCTTCACATCCTTTGTTACATATGTTGCCAGGTATTTCATCTTCTTTGGAGCTACTGTAAAAAGGATAGATTCTTTGATTTTATTCTCAGCTTGACTATTATTGGCATATATTAAGGCTACTGATTTGTGGACATTGATTTTGTATTCTGATATGCTGTTATATTACTTGATCACTTCTAAGAGCTTTGTAGTTGAGTCCTTGGGATTTTCTAGGTATAAGATCATATCATCCACAAGTAGCAAGAGTTTGAACCCTTCTGTCCCCGTTGAAATACCCTTGATCTCCTTCTCTTGCCTAATTACAAAGACTAGGACTTCTAGCACTATGTTGAATAGTAGTGGCAAGAGTGGTCATCCTTCTCTAGTTCCAGTTCTCAGTGGAAATGCTTTCAGTTTTACTCCATTCAATATGATATTGGCTGTTGTTTTGTCATAGATGGCCTCTATCAGTTTCAGAAATATCCCACCTAAGCCTATTTTCTTATCTATTTTCACCAAGAAAGGATGCTGGATATTATCAAGAACCTTTCCTGCATGAAATGAGAGAATCGTATGGTCTTTATTTTTATTTTATTTATGTGGTGATTTACATTTATGGATTTATGTATGTTGAACCAATCTTGCATCCCTGGGATAAAACCAACTTGATCATGGTATATAACTTTTTACATATGTCTCTGTATGCTGCTTGCTAAGATAATATTTTTACACTGATATTCATTAATGATATTAGTCTATAGTTTTATTTTTTGTTGGTTTTTTTTCCTGGTTTTGGGATCTGGGTGATATTTGCTTTGTACAATGTGTTGGGGAGGATCTCTTCTTTTTCTGTACTTTGGAATAGATTATGCAATATAGGAAATAGTTCCTATTTGAGGGTTTGGTAGAATCCTGGTGTGAAATCATCTGGTCCAGGGCTTTTATTTGTTGGAAGATATTGTATAGTTGATAATATTTCAGTACTTGATATAGGTCTATTGAAAATTTCAAATTCTTTCTGGATGAGTCTTGGAAGGTAGAGTGCTTCCAGGTATCAGTACATTTCCTCTACATTTTCATATTTCTGGGCATAGAGTTTTTGTAGTAATTGTTGAGGCTCTTTTGTATTTCTATGGACTCTGTTGTTTTTCCTGTGTATTGTTTCTGATTGAAGTTATTAAAGATCTTACTTTTCTGTTTATGGCTAATCTGGCCAAGAGTTTGTTAATTTTATTAATCTTTCCAAAGAACCAACTTGATGTTTTGCTGATCTTCTGAATGATTCTTATATTCTTGATTTCATTTACTTCTGCTCTGATTTTGGTTATTTCTTCTCTTCTGTTGGGTTTGGGATGGAATTGTGCTTCCTTTTCTAGTTATTTGAGATAATCCATTAGGTTGTTGACTTGCTCTCTTCCTGTTTTTTTTTTTTTTTTAGGAAGGCATCTAATGCTATAAATTTGCCTCTTAGGACTGCCTTTGCAGTATCTCATAGGTTTTGATAATTTGTGGCTTCATTATTATTTTATTCCAGTGATATAATGATTTCCTTCTTAATCTCACCCTTGACCCAGCTGTCATTCAGCACAAAGTTATTTAGTTTCCATGACTTTTTTTGAATATGAATATTTCTGTTGCTGTTGAGTTCAGCTTTTATTCTGAGATGGTTTGAGAAGATACAGGGAATAATTTCTATTCGTTTGAACTTGTTGAGATTAGACTTGTGTCCTAAGATATGATCCATTTTGGAGGATGATCTGTGGGCTGATGAGATGAATGTGTATTCAGTTTTGTTAGGATGAAAAGTTCTGTATATGTTTGTTAAGTCCATTTGTTCTAGGGTCATGTTTAAATCCATTATTTCTTTCTTTAGTTTCTCCTTGGAGGATCTGTCCAGTGCTGCCAAAGGGGTGTAGAAATTGCCAACTATTATAGCTCAGGAAGATATCATATTGTTCACATCAGTTAGGTTTTGTTTTATAAGTTGATGGGCATTCAGGTAGGGTGTGTAAATGTTAATTATTGAAATTTCTTCATGTTGTATGCCTCCCTTGACAAATATGTAGTGTCCATCCTTGTTTTTCTTTATTTTGTTTGGTTTAAATCCTATTATATCTGCAAATAAGACTGAAACCCCTGCTTTTTTCTGATTTCCATTTGCCTGGATTACTGTTTTCTATCCCTTCACCTTGAGTCTTGTTTTATTCTTTGAGTTTAGGTGTGTTTATGGTAGACAACAGATATCTGGCCTGAGCTTCTGTATCTAGTTAGTCAGCCTGTGCCTCTTTAGAAGAGAATTAGAGCCATTCACATTTATTGAGACAATGGATAGGTATCATCTTGTTTTTCAGAAGTTCAGAGCTTATTTCTATCCTTTTCACCATTGTGGAAGCTAGGCTTTATTATTTAATTTCTGCGTGTGATTAATTTGATGGTGGACCATCATGTAGGACATTATGAAGAATGGGTTTGAGTACTACCTGTAAATTTTGTCTCGTTATGGCAAATTTCCTCAATATTTGCATGTCAGTAAAATATTTGATTTTTCCATCACAAATGAAACTCAGTTTAGTGGTAAAGAGTATCCTGGGTTGAAAATTGTGTTGTTGAAGAAGGTTAAGGTTGATGCCCATCCTCTTCTGGCTTGAAAAGTTTTGGCTGTAGGATCTGTAGTCATCCTGTTATTTTTTCCCTTTGTAGGTAAAACTTTTCTTATGCCTGGCTGCTTGCAAGATCTTCTCCTTCATACTAACTTTGGCAAAGTTAATTACAATGTGTCTAGGAGATGCTTTGTTTGGATTAAATCACGATGGGGTTCTGAAACTATCAACTATCTAAATTTCTGTGTCTCTCTCAATGCTTGGGAAGTTCTCCACCATAATGTCTAGGAGTAGAGCATCTGTACCTTTAGTACCATCCTCTTTTTCTTTAGAGATCCCTATAATTTGCATGTTTGATCTTTTGGAATGTTCCCATAACTCTCTCAGGGAACACTCTGTTTTTGTTCTCCTTATCTCTGTCTCTGTGAATGCTTGTGGTAGTTCAAAAGTCTTGCCTTTGGTTTCTGAAATTCTTTCTTCTCCCTGCTCAACTCTTTTATGGCATTAAGGGTCTCTACTGTGTAACTCCTTAATCTGTGCTATAGCTTTACTCATTATGTACATATTTTTTGTGACTTTGTCTTTGAATTCTTTAATGTCTTGAGACAGCTTTTGAACTATTTTTTTATTTCTATTTCTATCTTTTTCTCCATTCCCATCATCTTATTTGACATCTATATTCTGAATTCTATTTTTGACTTTTCAGTAATTTCTCTATGGATGGTATTTTCCTTTATATCTCCATTGTAATCTCTTGGGGCACTTG
Source organism: Galagoides demidoff (assembly GCA_963574575.1). NCBI lineage: Eukaryota > Metazoa > Chordata > Mammalia > Primates > Galagidae > Galagoides > Galagoides demidoff. The sequence goes on along the minus strand of CAUYQV010128194.1, from coordinate 3,867 downwards.
ATCTGCTCTGATTTTTCATGTTGCCTGAGTTGTCCCTGATGGTTCCGCTCCATGAGTATTTACAGATTTTTTAAAATATATCAATTATACTTTTTTAGTTGAAATGATAGGTTGTCCCCAAATAATTACTGAGAGATAATCTAATTTGATACCATTAGGAAACACTGTACTATTTGGTAATTAAAACTGGTGAGGTGAGTCCGTATTGGGAGGTCCAAGATTCTGGTGCTAACCACCCCTCCTCCAATGAGCTTGGACTTGTGACTGTGGTTTTCCCCCTACAGTCTTGCAAAAGTCCCTTTCAGGGCTACAGACAGGGACTATGAAGTCCAGTTTGATGAGATAGTGCAAGCCGGGTCTGTCTTCATATCTTCCTGCCTTCTACCTAATCCTAAGGAGTTGCAGTATTTTGTTTGAATATATGCTGTGCAAAGATATCAACACTTGCAGCCTGCCCCTCACCAGAGATAGCTGGAGAGCTATCTGGGGACAGACCTGCTGAATCCCCCCTTTTACTGCCCAACCTCCCTGCTGCCACTCAAAGAAAGTGAAATAAGTGGTGAACCTGCAGCCCTTGCAGGGCAGCAAGAGAATAAGAATCCACAGGCAGCTCTGATTGAGAGTTTCAGTCAAACTCACTCAGGCAACATGAGCAACACTCACACAAAAGAGTTCAGAGAGACATCAGGTGGTCAGAAAACAAAAATCTGCAGTCAGATCTGTCTGGGAGTGCCTAAGTGGCTGGAAAAGAGTTTTTTCTAGTGGGACAGGGAGTCAAGATAGTTCACCCCTCTCTCCACCAAAGTTAGAACTGTGGTGCCACTGTTTCCAGGTTGCATCTCAGTGGCCCACACAATGTCCCAGCCTCTCAGTCAACTCCCCAAACACTCCATTCTCTGCAAGGGGGAGTCTGTCAGGCAACCAGGATAAGGGGAGAGTGAACTGTGGGGATAGGATGGCAGAGAGAATATTTGTTCACTTTTGTGCCAGGTAGGATGGGACCTGGGATGAAAGGTGAGACCTCCTTGTTGTAAGGGGGCTAGGATTTAGTGGCCATCATGGGGTGAAGTGAGAAGTTCTGTGTTCCCATTCCCTGCTCGTGGTTGGAAAGGCTGCCCAGGGACCTCTTGATTGAGAGAGGGGTCTCCTGGCCCTTTGGCAACAGTTGCTGTATACCTGACCTGTGGTGTCTTTTTTCCTCTTTCTTGGACTCACAGCTTATCTCAGCAGGGATGACATGCACCTCACTTTCTTCTCCCCATGCTCAAATCCCTGCTTTTGGCTTCTCCAAGTCTATTTCAGTCAAACATCTCTCACTCGGGATAGGAGGCTCTGGCAAAAGCTGCTTCCAGTTAGCCACCTGGACTCCTCCCCCTAAATGCATTTCTAAGCAATTGACCAGAAATTAACTTTTTGCAATGCATTACCATTTCCAATTTCTTCTTTTTTTAATCTGTTTTTTAAATAAATTCTTTGTTTCTATAAGGGGTTCTTTTTTTTATTAACTGTTGTGATTCCTGGTCCAGATCCCAAAAATCTATTGACAGTGGCTTTCATATACAGTATTAGTTTGCCCCTGTTCTGACTGGCTTAAATTAATTGTTATATGACTCATCTCATGGGATGAAGGCAGATTTAGATAACAAAATATGGGTTAAAACAAAATATTGCTTTCTGATTATGAACCAAATCACTATATTTACAAGTGAAATGGGCTCGTCTCCCTCCTCCTCCCTCCCCCCAGAGTGGACTCTGGGAACAGCACAGCCCACCCCCTACTCCTGGCAATTTCCCAGGCCTCCTGCCTCCTCATCCTCCCGCCTCAGAAAACCCTCCCAAGTTCCCAATGGAGGAAGGATAGTGGGAGCCTGCCTACCAAAACTGTAACCATTGTTACCTAAACTGTATCCCTAACCTAAACTGTAATCACTGTTACTTAAACTGTATTCATAACCTAAACCATAACCATTGTTACTTAAACTGTATCCATGTCTACCCAAGCTGTAACCCCCAGCACCCTGAGCTAACCAGCCACGTTTCGCTTTTGTAGTATGCTTGCACAAAAAGTATATAAGACAACTTGCCCATTACTGGTACGGAACTGTCTCTCAAGACAGTCCCCTGCGCAGATTCAATAAATTTCTGATTGATTGCACTTAAACGGGGTCCAGGCCAATACTTTTAGGTTGCTGGGGCATAACACAAGGAAACAAAATTCTCCCTATTAGTTGGGGACTTTCCTGGTGTTATATTTCCTAGCCCACCTATCATTAATATAGCTTTTCCTTCTCTTTGAATCCAATTATATGTTGAATGCTCAATTTTAATTGCATTTTCCAACAATCAAAATGTTTTTATCATGCTCATATAGAAAATAAAAGCATTTTCACCATTTCACAATCAGATTAGAATACTGATGAAACTTCAAGACATCTAAACAACACTTATTTATATTATCTTCACCACCAGAAAAGGAAATTCCAATTGTCTTTCCACCAGGGAATATTTGGATGAAATAATTAAATGCTGTAAAGTTAGTAATGAAACTGACAATGAAAAATAAAATATATTTTAAAATTTCCTAGCAAAAAGATTTAGTAAATATCACACCATAAACTGATACATACCTCTGCAGGATTACTTAATATTTATTTCTAACTATGCAAAACCCTTGAAAATGAACAGAGAAGGAAAATAAATCTATCTGAAGTTTCACAAAAACTTCTACTAATTAGAAATATTTGGTCTAAACATTTGCATGGTAATTATTGTCATGTTAATAAAATTTCTGTTAAAGACATGCCAAATTAAATCAAGAAAAATTTCACAATAAACAAAAAGTCCTATCTTAATATTCTGCCCTCTGAATCATTGAGTGGATAGATGACTGCAAAGGAAAGCTATCTGCCAATCTGGTTGGTAAAAAGAACAAACTCTACCTTAGAGGAGATGTAGCAATTTGGAGATGGTGTAACTTAGCCCACTACTATGGTCCACATTTTAGACTTTAATGTTATGGTCACAAAGGTTATTATAATTATTTCTGGGTATTTTGATCATGGGAATATACAGGCATGACCCAGAGGTGAAAGTACCTCTTACTTTTCATTATGTTTGAAACACAATTTTCCTTTTCTCCCACCATTTGAAATAAAATTCATTTATATTAATCATTTTTATCAGAATATGAGCTATTAAAAGATAAATGAATGGTCTTTAAATCAATTTTATTTTTAGAATAACCACATTCAGGCTTCAATACACGTTTTAATATTTCATTCTGCAAGTAAAATATGCCATTACATCTATGGTATTCTAATTGAAATCAATACTTGCCCTATACTTAGGATTCTTAAGAGCACTGTACGACCCACCCAGTTAACTATCAGCAAAGAATAAATTGGAAAATTTATTTTGGTTAAATTATTATGAACTGCCTGAAAAGGTATTGTATTTACCATACAATCACAATTTTATATCCCTGGAACTATGAATAACATCCTCCAGGAAAACAAACTAAGAAAATTGCCTCATTTTTGTATTTTTATTAAATTTCTCTTGGGTTATATAAGTAATAGTCCCATTCACAGATTCTAAAATAGTGAAGAAGTAAACCTCAAAACATTTTATGATCAATCAAAAGCAAAAGTGTAAATTGCATATAAATCAAAATAATATTTTCGCTTGTAAATATATCATATATATCTGGGTTGCTCATAAAATAGTTGGTTATTTAAAAAAAAGTTTACAAACCAATCAGAGCCAATATTCTGCCAACCTGGAAAACTAAAATGGTATGTTTGCACTGTTTTTCATTTACCTATCTGTCTGTCTGTCTGTCTATCTATCTATCTATCTATCTATCTA